>DWEM01000311.1:0-20561 GCA_018245935.1 Agara belti belti
TTTCCGTTCTGGTGTAATTTTGGTCAAGGCCCCAATTTTTTTAAACATTTTTTTTTCTTTTTTTTTTTTTTTTTTTTTTTTTTTTTTTTTTTTTTTTTTCTTTTTTTCTTTTTACATTTTTAAGATCCAAAATAACTGAGATAAGTACAAAAAAACTAAGTTTCAAAAGTTCGTGAAACTTTGTTTAGACAAACTTTTAAATATGAAACTTTTTTATACAAACATTTTTTAATATACGTAATTTTTTATATAATGTAATGGTATTCTTATGACAAATAACAAATTGCAATTATTATAAATTAACTCAAAAATCCATCACGATCAAACTTTGATTTAATGAAAGTGAATTTAACATACAAATTCTGAAATCTGTATTTACCTCTAGATTATAACTTTTACCATAATTTTAAAAATAATGTGCATAATTTTATGGTCAGATATTTTAAAATCCAAAATATTGTAGGTATAGGAATATTTTGTATACAATATACATATTATTATATTGCAAATATTTCAATTAAATGTACTATAATTTAATATACATATACTACATACATACTTAATATAAATATGATAATTATATCCAAAACTGCATTTTAAACCTGAATCTCAATTATAATCCTGAAATGTGAAACGGTGCACTCAATGTACTTAATATAAATTTCGCTTCAATAGTTTCAGTAGGTTCTCAAGCTTAATATAGTTTTCTTTTTTATATACTATTTGTAATTTTTTTTGCTGTATGTATTTTTTTATTCCCTCTTTTTATGACGTGAAATAAATAATGCAATACTTAATATCGGACTATTTAAACACAGAACCAAATAGTTAATAACATAATAAATACAACTTACAGCAGGCATCTTGCTCGCCACCTTATTGATTTGGCATAAACAGGGCAAGTGCTTTCGTCGCAGCCGACGAAATTTTACGCATAAAACAAGAAATCTTCGGGCAACGTGATAATACCTAATGTAATAATTAAAACTAAGGCATTTCTTTCATATGAATAAAAAAACTAAATACTAAAGAAATAAAGTTTTCTTAATGAAACTTGACTTTGTTTAAAAATCAATATGTTATAGAAATTTCTGCGACCACATAAAAACAGCCTGAAGTACACAACCAATTATCTCTTGTTTATTTTATACACCCGAACTTAATTGAAACTTTTAAGGGCTTTCCTATTTTAACATTATTACCATAATTAAAAGAGAATCGAAAGTTTTACCTCCGGATTTTGTTTCTTGGTCCACGGGTCGTGCGTTTAGATGTTCGTCAAATGTGTTATATATTTCTACATTCTTTTTTTTTAATTGTATTCATTTTCATTTTATCTATTATGTCTTTAATTTGTGGGATGATTATTATTATTACAACAGTCTTTCAGGCCCTGATGGCGTAGAGAAGATATAAATAAATATATAGATTTTCGTGAAGATGTAAAATGGTTTTAATGACAGTACAGAAAAATTACTCGTCCTTTTTATTCCACAAAGTCAAAAGAGTCATTTGAAAAGAAAGCTACAAATGGAGACCAAACACAGAATAACATGCATTAAAAACAGGGAATCCGGGTCCCTTATGAGGTAGACATGGTAGGAAGTGAAGCCTCTTCTTAAAGTTGCTAATGATGCTAGGTTCATAAGAAAGACAAAATGTCTTATTATGCTAGGTGCCGTCCGAGGTCTCTGTTTATCTTTCATGAATTTCAAAAGAAATCTCCTTTCAATTCAAAGTAGAAAAATAAAAGAACAGAATATAACGGAATTCTTTGAAATCTCGAATAATGATCCCACGAAAAATACGAGCTTCTGTATATATATATATGAGGCTGATTTCACTGCAATGCGCGAGTATGCATTAGTAGCTGTTTACAGTTAGTACGATACGATTTCAGTTCAAAGCATACTATGCTACACTGAAAGGCCTACAGTTTTGATATAAGAAAGACTTAGTGACCATTGTTTCTACAAATTTTTATAACCCAATTTCAGATCACTTCGTTATTTCGTATTTACGTACGTACTTAATATACATATATTGGCCTTCGATAAAAAACAATAATTTGAACATAGTAATGTGTTAGGT
The DNA here is from genome assembly GCA_018245935.1 of Agara belti belti. NCBI lineage: Eukaryota > Metazoa > Arthropoda > Insecta > Lepidoptera > Hesperiidae > Agara > Agara belti. Next base: position 2,092 of record DWEM01000311.1, read on the forward strand.
TGTAGTATTTCCTCTTCGCTTCGGTAATGTTTGTTTCGTAATCCAAAGCTACATCCGTGCTGTATGAATGAGATACAAGATGATCTACAATATATGTATTTTGTATTTCCATTTGGTCGTTAAACGTTTGATGTAGTCGACTATACGATTAGTCATCCAAAATATAATTGTTTTTCTTACGTAATTATAAATTTAGTCTATTACCTGTATTTCGGATTGTTTCTTAATATTATTATATGTATAAGTATTTTAAAATATTATGCCGTCGTTTTATAAAACTAGATTAGTAAGTTCGACCTTTTTAATCTTGATGTAACCATTTTAACCAACTTATTATTAAGTATTAAGAGTTAAAGGGACAATTACATTCGTATAAGCTAATTCTTAAATATAAACTTCCAGTCAACTTGTTTTGTTTTTATCTATCTCCTTTTCTCGACAAAGTCCGCTTAAACAAGTATACAACAAAATTCAATTAGTAAACTACGCTGAAGAAAAGAGTTTCCGAGGCATTTGTTGTTACAACGTTGTTCAATAAATTAAAAAGGTTTTTAATGAAGAAAACAAAGTATTGAACGCATTTAGTATACCTATATTAACAGAACTCAATACACGGTGACAACTTTTGTGACTAAACCGCTTTTAGCGTTTTATACAAAAATTTCATAAAACACATCCAACATGAAGTTAGGTGAAGATTATAGACAGTTTTTATATGCACCCATGACATTATTCCTGAAATTGTACATTGACATTTTTTTACAAACTGTTTCAATCTAAATTCACACCAGCAATTTTGAATTTGAATTTGATGTCAAATTCATGTTTACTCGATCGAAACTTCTTTTCTACATCTCCTATGTTGGAATGTACGCCGGATGCCAAGTCGTTTACGTCATTGTAAGTTTCTTTCCATTAGAGCAGAACGTAGGGTTTTTTGTAGGTACTTTGCGATGATTTGCCAACGTTTCTCTGATTTCGTTACAAATATTTCTCGCTGTAACACAAGTAATGTACTTGCCAAAATAATCAATAACATTAGTTTACGATAACCTCGTCTTATTTGCTATTGATTCAAAGAAAAAACGTGCCTAGCGTGATAGGGTTTTATTAGATAATTTCAACAATTCACTGAAAACGCCACCGATTTACAACTTTACTTTAATTCTGACCAATTTGCGCAACAAACTTTTTCGTATGGAAAGGCCAAACCAAATTTGCACGTTACATTCGTTAGTCCCAAAAGTTAGTCCACAGGTTGTTCGTCGGGCGTCCGGTGATTTTTCCAGTAGCGGTACTTGTTTAAAAAATTCACGCATTTTATACGAACGGCGCTGAATATAAATCACAGTTTTAATCCCATATATTGTTGACGGTACAACAGTGAAATTTAAATCACGATTTGGGATTACATGGGAAAAATTTTAAATGGGGAAGGGTCGAAGTCGGAACCATTGACAATTCTTTTCTAACAATTACCCGTCTATTCTTTGGACAATGGCCAGAGGTTGTATCGTTTTTATAGGTAGTTAATTAATTGCCATAATGACACAACCTCCGTTGGAAAAGAAAAATAATATTCTTCCATTTCCAAATTATTATTTCAATCTGACTACTTTCGTGAGGATATTTTAAGGAATGGACTACTTACTCGATACTTTTTTATTTCATATTACTGAGAAGCTTTTTACGATTGTACTTTTAATTAGGTTTCTTTCTCATCTACTATGAATCAATTATGTAGTGTACTAATATATCCAAACTTAACTGCAACATAATTTTCCACCTCGTAAATATTAGACGTTATTCTACTTAGTTATCACGATCCACCCTGTATACCATTAATGTTCCATTCTAGTTTTGGACGCAATGTTCCAAAATGGCATAGCGAGGTTGATTGGTACTTGAAATTGGAATGAGCAAGTGAACGGGTTCCGGAAATTGGACTAATTTATTAGCGCTCACGTTTTAACTGTGCCAAGCGACCCCCGTTGATTGCATTTTATAATTAAAAGTCTTTATCGTCGAGATATGTAATCGAATAAACTGTGTTTTTTAGGTTTTATTCGTTATTGGTCAGATCAACTTATGAATCAAAAGATATGAGTACGTGAAACAGTGTTCAGCTAGGCTAGGCATTAAAACGTCTATGTTACGGAGAGATTCAGAAAATCATTGATATACATACAATTATATTCGTTGACTTACAAAAACGCACGTGCCAAAAGTATTTATAGTTTGAATACAGATGAAACATTGGTTTTCACTTTGTATTTCAATATCGATCGATTTTCAAATTGGACTGCATTGTTAGCGCCGACACTTTATGTCACTGCTAGTGACTTCTTTTGATTGCTCTGAAAAGCCATTCACGGTAGCGAATCGTCGAATTTATCGACATTTATCATACGCGCTGTGAGGCTTAAATGCTCGTGATTTAAAAATCTATTCTGAGTTGAAAAACTGTTGTTACTATTGTTAACGAAATGGATGATTTTTATTTTGAATATCTATAAACGTGTATGCTTGTATTTCATTTTTGGGAGAATTCATAACTTTCAAACCGAAATAGAAGCGCATTTTCAGCGTGAAATTGTCTTACACAAACAACCGTTAGCTCAGTAAACGCTAAACTTATTTAATTAAATGTTTCATAATCGCATATTGCTCAGGAAATACGAGAGGATGTTAACATTTCGCTCCACGAAACTAATAGCGAAAATTCATAAGCTCAGTCTAAAAACGTAACATCACGCCTGTATTCCCCGAAAGGGTAGGCAGAGGAGTGTAGTACAACACCCCCACAGTCTAGTCTGATATAAAGTGATTAACTCAAAGCAACGGCACATTAGCTAATAGAGTGAACGTGTTTACACTGAGGATAAGCAACTTCATCTAAGCCGACACTCGGCTAGCCGACACTAATAAATCGGAATTCTCTTAACTTTTTAATTACCTTTGTTCTTCGTTCCTATGCAATAAAAGCTTCGCGATGGTCGTATTTTGAAGTGTTTTACATCAAGGCTTCTGTTTTATATGTATATTAATAAGATTGCGTTAGGCATAGTTTAGCTTTTTTCAAGTTTTTATTGTACCTCTTCTGGAAACAGGTCTGCTGTCATAACGAAATGTTTAATTAATTTCAATTATTATACTAATAAATTCCATATTTTATCCTTTTGAATTCTTTTATATGACATAATATACATATTTAATTCAAAATATTGCCGATTTTGAAATAATAAATCGACATACATACATTTATTTATTTTCAACAAAAACTGAATTTCTAAATAATACTTGGATGTATACCTGCAGAAAAAATATCAACACTGCGTGAGTATATTCTGCCTACAATTATGAATGTGTCACAATCACAACCCGAGACAAAGCAGCGCGACCTTAATGTTTAAAACAGCGGAACCTTGGACATAAATTCTACATTTTTTTAATTAACAATACAATATATTCTACGTTATACGAATTTTGGTAACCCGATGCTAGATGCTCCTCAGTGCAATAAATAAATAGCTATATTCAAATTTAAATACCTACCATCTACCCTACCACCAAATACCTACCACCTACCACGCGACACTGCAGCGTTTATAACCACTAAATCCTCAAATACCTTACCTCTCTATGCCTAAGCCAAGAGTATTTTTGGAGCTTTTTTTAAATAAATATACAGTTAAACTATATGAGTATATACATATTCAAATTGTTTTATTCGTTAAAAGATAATATACATTATATACATACATAATTACTCAATGAACGTCACACATTTCACAATTCATGTGTTCAAATATAGCCTGGTGAAAAAAATGTATAATCCCATGGTTTCCTTTCCGTTTAAATAGTCCCTGGTTTCTGAATAACCTTGTTTACAGAGGGCTCGATTCACAGTTTTTTTAATATCTGAAATGAATGATTTCATTACAACCGGTATTTTATTGTACATGCTGATTGGCATTCCAACAAAGGGATGGCTAGCCTTATGGAACAGGCATTTACACGTAGCCAAAGCTTGTTTGTAGCCGTTCCTAGTTGAAATACAATTGGGGCTATACATCAACTTGCTGAACATTCGGGAGTGAATATATTATACAGTTTGTATTTTTATTGTTCAGCAATAAATTACTAACATTAAACCAGTGAGCGTTGAGAAAGCATTGTTTGCGTCCTCAAAGTTATTTTTAAGTCAAGCAATTTGAAACATTAATGATGTAGATATAATCTGTAAACAGTACTATCTCTTGGCTATTTTTATCACATAATTAGTTTGAAATAGAGACTGACCGAATATTGAGGCTGGAGAAACCCCCATCTGAACACTGACCTTTTGCCGTTTTTTTCAACGCTGGGATTCTGTCACTCAGATAAGAAGTCAGAAGTTTGAGCGCGGCGCCCTTAATGCTGTAGTGATTGAGTTTCCTGATTAAGGTTTACCGCTGAACACGGTCAAATGCTTAGGATAAGTCATAGAATAAACCTAAAACATCCCGTGAATTTTCTCAAGCGTCGATAGTGATTTTATAAAACATATAATATATCATATATTTTTTGCCTACTTCTATGTATCCCCGACGTCGCCTAATTATTGAAATCATTACAATTATTTGGAGAGATTATCCTTGACGTAAAAACTTAATTTAATACCTCGATTATACGCATCAGCAAATACTAAACCATATTATTTATCTCCATTACTATCTTATAAAGGTATGTTACTAATACTACTCGTGCCTAATGAGCACTTTGTTCTTTCTAACCTGTTTATAAATCTGAACCAAATTTTTCAATATTAAACATCATCAAAAGTATTAGTTTACGATCTGTAGTCTGTAATTCTAGTCATTGGTCTTGTAATTGTAAGGTTAATAAGATTACAAAATTTCATAATAATCATCGTTTCAATTCATTTAGACGTATTTACAAATCGGGCGTTTTAATTGTAAATTCCGGAAAGTATGAAGGTCACCGCTCTCACGATAGACTCGCACTCGTAAAGTTAGTTGCCAAAGTTCTCCGATGCAACGATACCTCACGCGCGGGAAATGCATCAGCCAATAGGAGATGGCCATTTGAAGCAAGCGCACTCGGCTCTAGTGCACGTGGCGTTGTGGGTGGGCCATCGATAGCGACCCGCCGTGTTTACAAACATGCATCAGACGTAGTGATCTCTATCGACCAATTTATATAGGGCACGTTTCAATAAGTCAAGTTTACAACGCGCGCTAGCTCTGGCGGGCGGCGATGCACGTCTCGTATCGAACGTTCATTATGAAATACGTTCGAGTTATGTGTTATTAGATTTTTAACGTGAACGTTTTAATTAAAACTGTTAATGTATAACTATTAGATTAGATACAATACATTAGAACTTTATTCACTTATCTACCTGCATACTTAGAACTACTTGTATCCACCTGGGCATATTTTCTTCATTATTATTTGCTTAATTTTACTTTTAAATGAAAAGGATAAATTTTATTTTAAGAACTAATATTAAAAAACACAAATAAACAAAAATCGCTTACAATCGTATTAATCTTTATAAATGAAGTTAGGTCATTTGTTTCGTAATTTTTAGTACATGTTTAAAACTGAATAGGCTTAAGGGATACATGTAACTGTTAATTGGCTGTTCCTGTTCTATATTTCCGGTGGGTCGAGTGCCTCAATGCATATTGCAAATGCTTTTAGCGAACTTTTCAACGTATTTATTTAACAATGTTCGCATGTTTCATGAGATTAAAGCGTTGTTCGAATGTAAATAAAACACGTACCTACATGTATTTTCTAGTTAAGTAGAATGAACGTTGTTTGGCGTGCATTATTTCTAATCTTGTTAACGTTTTATCTGCAACATTAACTGGAGTTCAGTTAGCAAATTATTGTGTATTCTCGTTTGTGGACTCGCTTTTGGTATTCGTAATATCATAAGCATCTATCTATTGGTTTGGCTTACCGGTTTCATATTTATTGTTTACCTACGAGTATTTATTTGAAGTACACTTATTGATCACGTTTTGTAGGGTACTTATATACATATCGCATATTTTATATCTACTTAGTAAGCTTTATATTCGAACGAGGTAGTTACGCCGCTAGCTTAGGTAGAACTATGCATAATAATAGAACACAACAGTGTGACACCTCGTTTATTATTAACTCCCCTTTGCTGGTGTATTACTTAATGTTAATATAGTATATTTACATACATTTATTATGCTTAATACATCGTTAGAAGCTTCAAAGGACACATAGTACAATTATTTCCTCTGATTAGCATATAATATTTGGTAAATAAATTGAAATCGTTGTTTTATGTTGTTTTTACAACTATTTCTCACCGACAATTTAAAAATTTTATCCCAAATTAAAAATATTTAGTTAGTTTGGTCCAGTTAGTAGTATTTTAATTACAATCGTATGAGGAAGTGTTTTAGGTTTTATTTAAATTTTTAAAAAAATTGTCCCTTTGTTGTCAAAGTTATCCGATGCAACCAAATCTCGACCGAGAGAAATCTAGATGGATCCGCCCATCAACAATTTAGCGAAAAAGAACGAGAATCACCGAGAAGAACAATTTAGTCTAGTTTTCAGCCTAGCCGATATTATAGAATTTCAAGCAAAGCGATGTCTGGCGAACCGATTCTCACGGAGTAATTTCCCACGGGCCCGGCGGTGAACGCGTACATCTGTAGCGTGAAGCTTCCTCCTGAGGCTCCATAGACCAATTTGCACGCCTCTTAATTCTTCAACGTTGTTTTTTAAGTCTACATAGAAGTGTTTGCGGTTTTTAAGCGGTTAACTCACCGGGCAGTGGTTATCGCGTGACCCGGTGTAAGATTATCTTTAAGAATCAGGCGTTATATTAACGGCGCTGGTACCTGGTATGTCGCTGATAAATCCTCTGGATGAAATACGTGTAAGTTACTTATTTAATAGACGATAGTTTTTAAATAATAATATTAGACAATCAACTTTGTTGCGGCGTAACCGGATAAAAAGATTGTAAGACGACCATGGTGAGTGTTATACTTTTTCACTAAAAACATGACAACAATAAATATTGTAACAGTGGTTACGTTTGAAATACACCTCAATAATAATGTTTACACCATAGGATATAAGGATATGAGGATAGGAGGACTGGCCAGAAAACCCACTAAAACCCTCATCGCTTTTGTTTTCAGAGAGACACGGGGTAGCTCACGCATGCAACCGTGTCAAAAAAAAATTGTGATTACATCACCAACATATTCCGATATTTGATTTTAATACAAATATTTTTCTTTATTTAAGGACAGAACAACAGGCAGCAGTTACAAATGGCGCTGTTGCCCATGGACATCAGTAACCAATCTCCAATAGGACTCCAAGAATGGGGACGTTAGGGAAAATTCAATTAGTAATAGGTATTTTTTTATAAAAATTAGTTGGCGAGTATTATTTAGTAACAGGACTGCAGACTTAGCCATTACTAATTATAGAAAACATTTGCAAAACGGTATACTATGTAATATTTTCGGATATAACTTTTCTTATCACGTCAGCATGATCGTGAAGTATACTTTCCCGAACTCACTGCGATGATGAACCCAGGGTCATATCTCGGTGCTGCCACGAAATTTTAAAGCGTCCCAACGCGACATTTCATGGATAATGAAAGAGATGGAAGCACTCACGTTACATAGCTCTATCTCATGCTATTAAACTTGTCCCGAATAGGATATACTACACCTACCGCTCTCTAAGCACCGCCTAAATTATATTCTTGTCCTTCGCTATTCGTAAATATTTGTTCTGCGCATCACATATGCTTAACAATGAGCGAGAATTTTCTTGGATCTCATTATTCATTCATCCTGTCATTTTAACTATGTATGTATATTACTTTGTTGACATACACGTTTCGCGTTTCATAATACGTCAATTTACCATATTGTGAAAATTTACTTATAATAAACTTGTAAGAAATATAAAATTATTCTCTATTTAATTTATATGACGCCGCTTTGACAAATCATAGAGTTGGCAGAATAGATGTCATTCCACGCCTGCCGCTCTGACGCAACTCCGGGCGCTAGCGCACAATTGGTTTATCATGAAAATCTCTGGTCTGTGTGTCTCCTGAGCGCATTACGTGTACGGTGGAGTGTCAATGATTTAGTGTGTTATTTCATCGTTTCTTTTGTCAATGATTTAATACTTCATTGTTTAATACTACATACTTTTTATTCTCCTCGCCCGTTCAACCTACGCCCCCCCACTTTAAATTACCGTATGAGCCTGCAGAAAATTGTCAATAAAGACAGTGATAAAGGTCCTGTGCCTTTATGTATAAGACTTTTAACGTCTAAATGACAGTACCCGCCAATACTGAGGTATTTTCAGTAGCTCCAAATCAATTGTCAAACTGTAATATTATTTGACGGGCATTATTAAAATCATTACTTACTAAAATCGGTCCAGCCGTTACCGATTAGGCCGGACAAACAGAAAGAGAGACAGACATATAATTTAAGTTTGTTTATGTTTTAGTAACGAGTAAATAACTATGTATAAATACTTGAGAAAACACAGAGAAACACTTCAATTTCCTTTATACGTACCTACTGATAATGTAAACAATGTCTTTGTGTTGTATTTGCTTCTATCAAAATTTATCCGTATTTCACGGGAACAATAGAATCGAATAGCTCATCGGTGAATTATCAGATATCTCGTCGGCCAAACGCCAAATTCAGTAACAACATCTAGTTCATATTATTTGATAAAACAAAAGGTTGTATCGATAACATTGAATTTGGCTCTATTTTATTAATTTTCGATGGCCAATTTCCGTTGTAAGTACTTCGAAACTTAGCAATGAAAGTGATTAGTCGAACATAAAATGTCGTTCACTCAATTGTTACGGTGAAATAAATACCTAAAGGAGTTGAAGGGAAAGTTGTATGAATATGGGAAAAAAAATCGTGTTCCAATCTCATCATTGTTTAGTAAACAGATTGACAATGGTGTTCTAAATTCGAAGTCTGTGTAGTAGGGTATGCACATGTAGTGTGTTTCATTATGATGTATTAAAAACCAATCTTGTACTGAAAATCTAGTGCAATTATATACCTATACAATATCCGAGATCTTCAAGATCTTAATAGTGTTTGAAACTTCGTTATTTTGCACTTTTAAAAATCAATGTACAATATAAATAAAATGGTGCAGTCGATAGACAGGACATACGGAAACACATGAATGGAAGAAAAAACGAGATTATGATGTGAGTCTACTTAAAATTTGTGACGTATCGGAAAATTTTAAAGTAATACATTATTACAAACCAGTTACACATACTAGTATAGCATAACAACAGAAGTAAACCGCAAAAAATATCGAACGTTAAATTAAAACAGTTATTGCTATTTAATTTTTTTAGTTAACAAACGTTGCAGAGTCGCACTGCAAATAATTTTTTTTTGCTTATTCAACGAAATGTTTTCAATTCTGAAACTTCCAATTTACCTGCCGTATAACTTTAAATTTACTTGGAACCTACACCTATTATTTCATTTTTATTCCAATTATATTTCATTCATTCCAATTATATTTCATTGAATTTGACCAGAAACTGTCACTTGCAGAACCCTATCTTTAACTTGTCCAACGATCACATATAATTACTGTAACTTTGTATATGCTGGCGTAATAATATAGGTATTACGGCACTTGATACTTGATGATAATTTATCGTTTGTACGTAACGTTTTAGGCATTTTGAAGAGCTAGTATTTTATCGGTAACCTTATTTTAAATTACGTTTATTTACGCGTCGTGATTATATGTACATAGTATTCATAGCAAGTAGTAAATAAACAATTAATTAACCATTAACCGGCTTTTCGGCAACCTACCAAATTTATTCTGTGGGACACGCCACTTTATTTCATGAATACACAAAGTTTAATAATTAAAAAAATTTAAATGCATGAGAAAAATTGAAAATCTACATAAAGGCTTAGATCCTGCATGAATAATGTAACATGGCATACTCGAACGTGAAATACTGAAATTTGCCAACGACGTCAGCGGCATAGACTTTTTTAAGTATGTACTCAAGGATGATTTTTTTACAATTTACGATACTCTAAAAATGAATGTTAAACTTTAAATGTTAACAATAATTAATTTAGCATCACTGTTCACATTTTTTTTATTTATACATGCAGACCTGTAAAATTTACATTTTAATAAAAGGTTCCCTAAAATTTACTGAGCAATTTATGTTATACAGTCAATTTGCTTGATATTGGATCACTTTACATGTCCAAGAGTTACATTCCAATTTACGTGAACTTATATTATGCGGATATCGCGTGTATATTATTCGCCCCTGAATATAAAAGCGGGAGAAATAAATCAGCTAACTATTTTCCTTTACATGCAATTTAAAAAGTGTATTCGAATAGTAAAAGCTCTCTGATTCGTAGCGTATTTTTTTCCCCTTTTGTTGAAGGTCTGCTACAATCATGCACAGGTCAAATTTGCATACGATACAACTGGAGCGGAGCACGCTAGGGTCGCTAGGGAAATCGGCACGCGAGGTTACACTTAAGACTACGAAGCGTTTCGTGTGGGAGTATACCACGGTCAATCGAATTTAATTTAGATTAACATGTGAATCAACTTCTAACTGTAGTATTTTTTTAAATATTAAATGTAAGGGAGACGTTTATTACAGATAATGTGCGTGGTAATTCACAAAAAATAATAAGTACCATAATATAAAATCATGTTGATAAATCTCGTTATTTGTCCATTAACCAGAAGAGTTTACCAGTCTATTTTTATATTTAGCTAACGCGATGCTTAAGATCACTTCGCCAATGAATTTTGAAAAGAAACTTTCATTCCCTAAAGTGAGCCTGGTAGTAGTACAATACTTTTCTAACTAATACGTAAACATGGACTTAGAAATTTACAAGTGAACTTTATGTTACGTATTTTCTCTTACATTAATGGTCATGATATAGGTCTACCGAATTTAGTTATCAAGAACAGGGCCTACGACCCTGAATTTATATTTGAAGAAAGTTTTCAATATAAACGTTAATAAAACTGTTTACAATAAACACAGCAGATAGAAATAGATACGGTGCGAAAGTTTTCCTAACTAAACATTGTTTCGTTACAACTTCACTACGCCCACTCACGCTGATAAAATTCGTATAAAAATTCTGTTCATTATTTTATTTATCTCTGAAGTAAAGGATATTGCATATAAAAAGTATATTAATGAAAGGTACAATATAATAAATGTGGTCGGTTTTTTTCGAAATAAGTACCGAATACCAATCTCTGGTTCTAAGCCAGAATTACTGCTCATCTACATATAGCCAGCACGCATACTCGAGGAGCAGAATTATCACAAAAATTATCTTAATATTTGAAACGGCGTACATGATAAATATATTAATCTGGGTGAAATGTTGGCATCTCAATTTGTGTCAAAATTGTGAAGGTATCGGAAGCATAAATTACCTGTGAAACAGTAAATTTGAGCTCAGGCAAAGTAATTTGCCTTACATTAATTTTAGCTTAATTAGTGTGGGCCTTTAACATAATTCTCGCAAATTTCGTGTTAGTGAAACATGAATACCTAAATTAACATATTCCGTTCTGTATCATCTTATTAATAAACATAAGATGAACTGATCCCTTACACTAGAAACACCAAAATCATTTGTGAATTTTAAACTGTTTGGAACAAATAAAATTTCTGTTCTTTTAGTTACACTAATGAGTTGGTGTGTGTCGTGCGTCGTAATATTTTGGCATAACAAGAATACGTTTCTTAGTTTAACGTTGTTTTGAAAAAGTAACAAAGTTCATTTAATCGTAAAAAAATACCTATACAAGTATGATATCGTACGCATGTACATATGTAAGTTTACCACCTGTCCGGTAACCATAAGTAGGTCTTTAGTTGCTTAAATTATAAATTTTGTACCGCATGATTTGTGAATTTTATCTTGAATTTTAAAAAAAATCTTGTACTCCTCACTTTTGATGTGTAATAAATACCGTACTCTGGTACGTACATACTCTCACAGAGGTTATAATTGAGAGACAACTAGACTAAAATAACTTACATTTCATAAATGACTAAATACAAAAGCGACAATATCCAGACATTTCTTTAAAGCAAACGTTTTCAAACGTTTAATTTTAATAATAGAACGCCTGAAGGCGTGTACAATAATAAGAAAATGCATTTACAGCGGCGCAACATATTTATAAAGTTCCACCAAGGGCATTGCCTTTCCCTTTCCCGTTCACTTTCTCCTGTCCCGTCAAAACAACAGCTAGCGAAAGTAAGTATAGACAGTGACAGCACTATTTCCAGCGATGGCATCTCTATTTCCCCGAAAGCCGTAGAGATGAATTAGCTGTATATAGTACCTATATCTGTCTCTCAGTACTATTTCTGTCTGTAGTACGAGAACGTAAATAATTCATTGAGTGCCCGTTATAGGCGGTATCTACGTTAACCTTTGAAAGGTTGTTGTCGTCTCCAATTACGGCATTGTTTATATTGAATTATTGATGAGGTTATTGTTCCGTTCTCCTTTTATTTTACATTATTAACTTCGCCGATTTATAGCTTATAGAATTAGTTGTTAGTAAACAATAGGGTTTTTTCGATTTGTGTTACGTCTGTAAATGAAATGAAGTAGATTATTCGAATAAAGGCCATTAAAAACTATTACACGTATAACTTGGAAAATCCATCATTCAGTGTGGAACCGTTTATAAATTATTTTATAATTTTTCAGGCCATACATATATTACGATTCTTTTTAATATAATGTACTTTTAAGAATATTTTAATATGTTAGTGGAAGAAGTCATCATGCTTATTTTATTCATCTGTATTTTTGTTACACTTTTTTAACCAATGAAGCTTAGGGCGAGAAAGTGATTTTTTATACAAATCTTATTCTGAAATAAATTATTGTGTGAATCGTTTAGGACCTATGAAATATAAGTAATTTTAATGGCAAATAATCCACTTACTTCATTTTAATTATGTATTCCGAGCGAAGCGGGCCGGTAAAGTAATTTACATAATATGACAATATTTCATTTTAAAATAACAGGTCCATGAGTATTTTATTATAATTGTAGATATAATATAACTATAACCAAATAAAAGCGATACATTATATTGGAAAATTTTAAAATAATTCTCTACGTACATATTTATATTGAAGGTACAAGAAGCGCCATCTGTTGTCGAGTAGCAGAAGTTCACTACATCTGTATTCTGTTTGCTATTTCGATAACAACCCATTTTTATGTTGTACCGTTGAATGTAATACTGTTTATATTATAACTGAGTTTCAACAAAGAAAAAGACAAAGACGTTTATTTGCACAAATATGGGTACATATAAAGATGTGACGTGATTAATAGTCCAAGCCATATTTTGCCTTTTCAAGATGATGGGTTGATATTATGGGTAAGTTACAAAATAGTGTATGCAAAAAGTATTATTACGTCTTATACGTTACTAAAATTAATAACATCAGAGGAACTTCGTCTAAAATACTATTGGACATACGAAAATTGTGATAAAAAGCTGAAAACCATCTAAAATCTCATCTTATTCTTATATAAACCCGTCTAATATTACTTTATTTAACAGGTGAATTGCGTTAATTGGTACGTCAGGTCTAAGTATATTTTATGCATATTAAGTTTTAAGTAAATTTTAATGGTATGTGTACAAACACGGCGCAGTTATTTGAATTTTTATATTCAATCCGTCAGATCCCAGAGGTGCTTATATAATTGTAGGCACATATCCCTTGGTTCAGTCCCAATTTCGCTTCCATTGTGGAGGCTTAGACTTTCGTCTACTATACTGCTACAATTAATATTGATGGTAATAACGGTTAGCGGTCAATCCATCTCCTGAAGGGTTTAAAATTCCTCGCATCATCTCTTGAAAAACAGGAAAATTCTCTAGAGATCTACCATTTACGGTCACTCATTAAACATCATCAGATCAAACTAGACATTACTTTGTAAATTGTTGACAAGACGCAACCATGTCCGAACTACGACTCCCAAGGGCTAAGTTGACCTATTAATAGGTACATATAAAAGCAATTCCTATCCCGCCACATCTCTCAAATGTACTGAGTCCCTAAGCTTCTCAATTTTCCGGAGCAAAGCTGTTAAGACCAGTGACCCCTGTAGTAAGATGTCAATTGAAAAAAAGATTAAGTCGAAATTCGTCACCTCGTTTTCAATACTAATCCTTTCGAATTCGAACATTACGATCTACATTTCGTATGTAAGGATACCTAACATTTTGTTAGAGATCTGTTTCTTGTAAGATAAGGGCCTGAAGATTATTTGTATAAAAGAAAATATTAACTACGCTATTTTGTGGCAAACAAAATATCTATTTTGTGTAACACATATAATCATTTTACTTGCATTGCATGATACTTGTAATATACATAGAAATCCGCTAAAATTTCTGTTTAAATATACATAAGTCTATTTCTATTTTTTTAAGTATAAAAAAATTTTTGTTTACTCTTTATAAAGTAACATGACTAAGGAATAAATTTCTCGTGTCAAACTAATTTAATTTCTGCTTTACCGTGGCGAATACATATACTTGTAATAAAATGACATACTGTTGAAATTAAGAAATGTTAATTTTAAAGTTAAAATACCACATCATTTCACAAATGATATAATGTGAAAACCACGGATACCTGCTTACAGTCCAATGACAATCAGCTGATTGCATATATATTGAGCTATTAATTTATTAATAAAGAGAACTCGTGCTCGCAAAATTGTTATGAAATATGCTGTTACGTTAAATTATTATCACATCTAGTTATATCATTGGTAATGATGTCCAATGTAGTATTAAATTTGAAATTAAATCTAAAATCCCATTTAATCAATACTTTAGTCTTAAACACGTTTTAACAAAATCTTGCAACTTACTCTTCAATCTTATTAACACAATCTTGCAAGCTTGTGCAATCCATGTCACAAAACAAACGCCTTATAGAAGTGTGCTATGCACTCGTGATTCCACATTCAATTTCAACCTGAAATCGCTCATGCATTACACGAATACCTCCTAGTACAACGAATCATATAAATGCGCCCATGTTCAGATAGTAAAGGTCGATTAGCAGGAAATAATAAGGTTATGTTTCTGAACATAAGATAAGAAGAATAGAAATAATATACCTACATCAAATTAGAATTAGATTTAGAAGCAAATTTACAAAAGAAATAAACGCGTTTGATATTAAAATGATAATTACAACAAGCAAGTGCTACGGAGTTTATATGTTTTTTAAGAGTATTTAATAAAATATAATGGATTGTTAACTTTAACCTATTTTCGAAATACAAGGACTGAATAGTATTTTAAAGTTTTTTACGACATGATTGCGTGCTATAATCAGTTAACGCTCACCACACTAGACTGAAGCAATTTTTTAATCACATTGCTGTTTCTTATGCGTGATAGATTGAAAAAGATTATTTTAATTTACGAGTTTAAAATTATAAACCACTTCACTACAATTACACATTTAAAACCATAATTGCGGGAGAATAAATTAACTGCAATCAAATGATATTTCTACTTGTTTGTACTTGAAACCACAGTTCTGTAAATTATGTCCCTAGAATTGCGAAAACAAACCACAATACGTACTCGTATATTATTTTCAACGGTGTGAACTTCCAATATTTCTTCACGTGTGTATCTAGGATTAAATAATAAACGTAGAAATTAAATTAACCATGTTTTTATGTGTATCTCTAGTAAAATATGTATATGATAGATGTAATGATTTCATAGTTACTCACTGCTCCAAAAGCACTGCAATTGTTATATTTGTTTAAAAATTTTCACCGTCTGGTGCATTAAGCACCCAAAGTGCCTAATATTCAGTTCTAAAAAATATGCCCCTATCTCGAGTGTGACCTCATTCATCCATTGACCCATATATTTCTTGCCGAGTGATTTTTTCATAACAGTTGGGCCCTGATATGCGGCATCCAGCGATTCACAATTGTGTAAATATAAACAATTCAATGTCTGTCTGAATGAGTCTAAGAGTCCACAATCGTGTTGATGAAAAAAGATCTTCAATTTGTTTCTTAAGTGCAAAACTTAAAACAGCCCTCGTTTTGTTTACTTTGCCAATAAATTGATGGGTATGACACCCTTCCCGTCCCGATCATTTCTCGTTTTCCGGCGGGCAATGAACTCACAGAAAATGACGACTCGATGGGAAAATTCCAAGCTACTCTGAATTTATAAGTCACATCATTCATTTAATATCCTTCTGTATGTCATAAATGATCAAGTATTTTCTCGACATTCTATTCGGCTTGTTAAAAGTTATTTCGTTTACGTTACTACGTATATTTACTGTATGATTATACCTTTCTCTCACAATATGACCCAAATCTACGTAGACCTACTTTAACAGATATTGACACAAAACAAACATTGAAGTGAAGTTAAATTTGATTTCAGTAAAATACATTGATACGCTTACATATTTTACTATGTGTAGTGTTTAATATATAACATTTCGTTTACGGTATATAAATATTTAATTTCACGATGTTTGTTCTGGACGGACCGCAAAAAACTACTCAAGTGGTCAATTGGTCTACTACATCGCTCAAAAGTTTTTCAATCCTTTCTTTTTATAATCTGGTATCTTTTTATCATTATCATTTGGTAACAACCGCTAAATGTCGTGGACGTCCTCAAAGGCGGCTTTTGAATATCAGACTGACGGATTGGCCAGTAACCCGCATTTCCACTAATCCATAATGGAGCAGCGTGGTGGAGAATAGTCCAAGCCACCCTCAGTGGAGTGGGACGTAAAAATGGTTGCAGTCATACGTACATCAATGAGCAATAGACGTCAATTTGTACCCTTGATTTAAAACTACAGTATTAATAATGCATCTACCTATTACTCGTATAATTTATACAATCGCTGATGTAGCTAAAAATGAAATGCAAACAAGTATATTATAAACGCAGTGTTTTGCCCTACATTACATCAAAATTTAAATCTACAAATCCATTAACTTAATTAACGTTAATAATAAAACAGCCCATGCTTCATTCTAATAGGTTCTCAGCTACAAACTATTTATACCTAGGCGCTACTACTTAGTAAAGTCAAGAGCAAAATGCGAAAACAGATAGCCGTTACAAAGTAGAGGCTTTTTATCATTTCAGTCTTGGGTTTTAATGGGTATAATCCTTTTAAAACGTTCTTGACTAAAGACGATTAATTATTGCCTGTAGCTATCAAATAACAAGTAAAATAAGTAAATTTATGACTGTAAGTAATATCAAATTTATTATTATTATAATCATTTTATTTTATAACAAATAGCAAATAGGTGGGAGTATAGTTGACGATCAATAGACAGTTTATATTGGAGGTAAATTGGAACGTCTCGGTTCTCAATACACTGTTGTATGCATGTATCATGTGACATTATTATTAGGCGGCGCATAAATAAGCACTCAAAATAAAATAAATTATTTATTAATTGAACATTAACACTGAAACACTTATCCCGATATCAGAGAAATGATTAGCATCTGAAAACTGTCTTCTCCTTTTATCAAATCAACTTTTTATAAAAAGCGCGATGCTCGATGCTACCTCATATTGTGTGCAAGATTTCTTGTGAACCGACACGGGACGACTTCGGAATGACAAAAGCTCCATTTTCCATTTTCCAAACATTTTGCATTAGAAATTAGCGATCGAATGGATAAAAACACCAACGTTCCGCAGCATCACAAATACGTTTTGTAAGCACGTCCGAACTATGTACGTTTCGTAACAACATATTTATATGAAAACTAGCTTTGCCCGCGGCTCCGCCCGCGTGGAATTCAATGTGTCACAAACTTTTTCCCGCGTAAATAACGACCCCGAGGGAATTCTAGGATAAAAAGTAGCCTATGTGTTGCTCCACAATTATTTGATCGATTATTTACAAATCGATTTGATTAAAGAGAGAAAAACCGATTATTCAGTATTCGATTTTTTCCACTCCAAGTCACATCCCTACTCACGCGAGCATCCCACAGCCGCATCCCAGCGTGCTTCCCATTCTATGCGTGATTTTTCGTTGCGGGTAATTTTGAAACTATGACATCTCCTAAAGTATTTATTATAATGATATACTGTAAAGGACAATTTCAATCTAGATGAAACGCCAAAGCTGACTATTATATTTATTTTGATAAGGATTAATACCAAATTGTAGAAAATACGTTAACAATAACCAGATAAATTTAAATTTAAATGAAATATATTAAAATGGTTACTGTGGCTCAATCTTAAGAGATAAACATATACCATCGC
>DWEM01000312.1:0-20526 GCA_018245935.1 Agara belti belti
TAACTGGTGAAATGTGGGGGTGTACTACACTCCTCTGCCTACCCCTTCGGGGAATACAGGCGTGATGTTACGTTTAACTTCTGAATCTACACCTGGTGACCGATTGAGAATCGTTTCTTTCATTGTCTACCAGCATTTTCCTTAAACTCAATACTAGCTGAGCATGAAACCAATAAAAGCGCAATTACGAATGGAACGGTGAGCATGCTATAATATTATTAATATGAAAATAACCCTGTTCAATATGGCGATAGTTTGAAAAAAGAGGAAAAACATAGACTCTGAAAAATAGGGTAATGTAGTTCTAAATAATATCAAAGGACACCATTAACCTTTACAGGTTGTCGTGCCTCGAGTGAAACGGTAAGCAAAACGTTTCTAGGAAATATCATTAGGGACTACAAAGGATATGCGTGCGGGATATCATTCGCCGGAAGATTATATAATGCTGCGGAAAACGACTAGGAAATATCGGCTGTGAGAATGTCACATTCTGTTCTGATTCCATTGAGCCTGCTTTGTACAAATACCTATTTACATATCTACAACAGAAATAAGTTTAGTCTTAATAAATATTTTCGTAGAAAAATATGTTACGCCCGTACATGTTTTGTTCTCTTCCTCATTATTTATGAAAAGGGAAAGATAATAACCTTTGAGTTTAACCTCAGTGTTTAAGATATTTATTAGCAATTAATTAAAAAAAAATTAAAACAATTATTTTTTCATACTCTGAATTTCTAAAATTTACTTTATTATCATTTCGTTTTAATTATCTTATTTTGAATCAGTTTTGAAATATTGAAATTCAAAAATTTTCGAATCGTATGAAATGTGAATGGTACAGGAGACCACGCTTAAGTGTGCCACAAAAAAATATGTTGGATATTCAGAAGTAGTTTAAATCTGACGAACTGGCTACTAACATTTGTTATCGTTAAGTTGTCCGGAGTGCGGGATTTATTCGAAAATAAGTATTTTTTATTACTTTTAGCAAGCCATTCACTTAATGAAAATGTGTGGTAATACCACTAAACACGGTCGTTCTTAAAATTTCTTAATTAGTACAGTACTCTACTCTCAAAAGCAAGTAGACAATATTGGTACAAAAAAGCCCAGCATACGTAGGTACACGTCAACGCACTTCAATCTGTAGTATGAGCAAGGGGTTACAAAGCTAACGCCTTTTTTAATTGGCCACTTACGTGCGTTTTCTATTAGTAATACGTAATTACTGCGCTTATACCACATCTGCTCATTAAAGGTTTTTGAACAAGGTCAATATTGGTTGCAATTGATAGTCCCAAAGCTGGGCACGAGCCTCTCCCGGTACTGTCTAGCTGGTGATTTTAAGGTGCCTTTAAAGCCTGTAATGAGTTATTAACAAGCGATTGTCTAGCATGGTCTTCGGAACTCTGAAAACGCTTATAACAATATGTCGCTTGAGGCAGTGAAGCAAGTGATATGAAAATAATTCGCTTAAGATGTCAAAATTTCGGAAACGCCGAACTGTATCGTATTCTCTCTTATTTACACTTGAACGGCCATGTACGTATTACTGATTGGCGAACCCAAAGCTTTATTATATATTATCATCAATAACCCCCCTATCCTCATTTTGTTCGACAGATATCTTCGCCGAGGAACATATGTATTGTTACACCTTAACAACATTAAGACAAAAAGTTGAAGCTTTGCCCCCATTTGTCGGTCCTACAAATAACTTCCAATACTAACGATTATCGTTCTCGCTTTTTGTCGCAGTGAATCTTTATGTCGTAGCAAAACACCGAACGTAGCTTTCTCCTCAACACGATATCTGACGATAGCGGATAGAACGTGTAACCGCTTGTGAGTAAACTAAAAGATTTTAACACCTCGGAATACCAATAATCAGTGTAACATTGCCGATGACATTCCAACACCGTCGAAGTATTGATAGAATCAAAGGCTTGTAATCAATGTTCGTAAGCACGCTAAGTAATTATATGTATATAATATAATAGTAACAATGTAGTAGTAACCAAAGAAGTGGATAAGTAATGAACATGAGGATAAAGTTCTTTATTTAAGTACACAATTAAGAAGTACGTAAGTTTTATGTAAGATTAATTAGATTAATCACACATTACAGATGCGAGATTAGGTCTCTTAAAGCAATTTATTTTTTCAAACGCCCGGATAATATCACCGGGCTTTGTCTCAGGTGAGCTATTCGGATAATCCGAGCAAGCGATCTGCTACTTAACGGCGTCGATCGTAAAATGTAAGGCAATTTTGTTAGAGTTCGTCTCGTTGTTTTCTCTTAGACGAGATTAACCTGTTAATGACAGTATGTCCCTTAACTACAATCTCAACAAGTTATATTACTACCGAAGCGATTTTCCGAAAGTGTACACCAAGTGTTCTTTCTTTATCAATTAGTTCTTTCGGTAGCGCACACATGTTGTGTATAGTATACCCATTTATACAAGGAGACACTTTTTATATAAACAAACTATAAAAATAATCTAAAGTTCAACTAGCACAAGTTATCCGTATATTATTTAAATTAGTACCTACCTGATACAATAATTCTTTTGAGAGTTTGTTAGCGCAGAAATACTTTAAACAGATGGTAGCAGTAAACTGTAAACAGTAAGCATGGTTAGAATTAAGAGGTCGGAGAAGTCGGAGAAGTCGGAGAAGTCGGCAGCACAAAATCGGGCACCTGAAAAGAGCAAAAAATATTGTTAAAAT
Organism: Agara belti belti; assembly: GCA_018245935.1. Lineage (NCBI taxonomy): Eukaryota > Metazoa > Arthropoda > Insecta > Lepidoptera > Hesperiidae > Agara > Agara belti. The sequence continues at coordinate 2,740 of DWEM01000312.1, forward strand.
TCAAATTTCGAACACCTGTTATGGAAAAATAAATTCATGATCGAATACAATACACCTATTACAGACTTAAGCGAAGTAAGGATCTGCTTTGTATATACATGTGTATGAATGAGGATACAGTAATATCAACCAGGTTATATCAATAGGTAATCTGTTTGTTTCTCATCTACTGTAGGTATATGTCAACAAAACTCTTAAAGCAATTAATAAACGATCAAGATATTCAGTCAGTATAAAGTCTCGTAATAGAAAAGTCATAAAGTACACCTGAGCTGAAAATTGCTTATAATATTTTATGTCAATTTCGCTCCCAAACCCTAAGAACGTGCTCATGCATAACTTTCTGATATTAATATTAATCGTTATAGAATATATTCGAAACCGAAGCGCGATTAAAGTTTAAGCATATCAACGTATCTAAATTCAGGAGGATTATAACAGAAGGATAACAAATGAATTATAAATCGTAGTCGTAAGATATTTGTGTCACTTATGCATGCATTTTGTATATGGAAATGTTAATTAGTATCTATTGTTTTACTTTTACCTTTAATATGAGTCAAATTTTGGCTATTTGTAAGTAGCACTGTAAAATTTTATTAATTTCAATTCGTTAAAACTTGAAATTGTCATAAAAACGTAATCCAATTTTTTCATTTTCCATGCAAGATTCTCGACAAAATATTCTACATCAGAATTTCAACGTCGCGAAATTGGCTTGGCTCTCACTAAACTAATCTTTATACAAGCCTTGTGAGGATGAGTAACAGAATTTATTACGTACGCTATCATAGTTTGCCGCTGTTGAGGCAACGTTTATTATTAACATTCTCGAACCTCTCGTGGATGCAATATAATACTATGAATATTAAAAGGTTTATTCTATAAAATCAGGTATTTTTAGAAGTATGAACATTTGAAAGGAGTATTTTTACACAACGACCTACATAGTATAACATACATAATGTTTTAGTAGCCGTTGGATTAAAAATCAATTTCCGCGTTTACTTTTCATTAGTAATTTTTTTCTGTATGCATTGTAGAATTATGCTCCTTTGCGACAAAATTGAAAACGGATTTCTCTACCTATCACGTTGCATTGCACAAATTATAAGATGACAGGACTGAGTTTGTTATATTATTTGCAGATGTCGAATTCAATTACGACGAAGAGGATGGCAGCGACGTGGACCGCGAGCTGCGCCCCGTAGCGCGACGCACGGCGAAGCACATCGCGGCCGGCGAAGAGCGCCCGCGCATTAACTCAAGCCAGCAAACCACGCCCACCGACGGTAAGTGCTACTTGACCGCAATCCCATTATGTCCTACTCTTTTTTCCAGATGTCCCCACAATCAGAAGGTTCATTGTTATTAGTGGAAAAATAGTTCAATTGAATAGAACTTACGCGGGCTGTCTGTACCGAGATATTTAATAAGAGCACAATCGCCAACAGGACATCTGAAGCTTGGCCTGTTGGTGACACATTTTATATTGGGTAAATGCCAAATACCGAGAAACGAATTGTCCTTTATTTAGATACGATTTTCTTAACGCAATGGAAAAAACAAACAAGTACAATACATGTATAAATTGACAAGAGCTTCGTCCCACGTATTGAAAATGATTTGACGGAAAATGATTACTTATATTGCACTAAAAACGCTTTGCTTTCCTTATTGCCATACCCAGCATTAGAGGTGAAAACAGCATTTTATGCACTCATTACCAATTAGTGACATAAACAGTCGCATGAAGGGTGAGTTGTGAGAATAAAATAGTTTCAAAGACAATTTCACAAACTGTACTCAAGAAAATGTTGTGATAATTTATTAAATTTAATATTAGTTCTGAACAGATTTCATGAGTACAAATGACATTAATAATGAAAGTACAAATGGAGCGTTTCGGGACTTTCCTCTTTTAATAAACAATAACGGCCCGGAGCGACCAATGGAAAATACGGAGAAAAGAGCAAAAGGTTATACCTGCCCAGAGGTCCAGATCTCAAGGTATGTCAATGATAAATGGGCAAGTAAGGGTCATTTTTCATACACGTATTTACTGGTTTAGCTTGAGGCAATACGTATAGAAAAATATATTTTAGGACAAGGATAATAAATATTGTATAAATAATACATTTATAACGTTTTTGTTTCGTAACACAACAAATGATTATTCCGCTTATCTTATTTCGGATTACCATAGAAAATGTTATTTATTACCGCAAGACATCTGTCAGCGGAATAATAAAAGAAAATGACAAAATATTTTCTCTATCTCTAACAAAAGACGACAAAGCAACATACGATTACTAGTACATTTTATTATATCTGAACACGAAATTTCAGTTCTGGTTAATCAATCAAATTTGTCCCTTTACAATGTTAAGCCGATCGAAAGCTTTCCGTACCGTCGTCCACGTACTTTATTAACATAAGTTTCATTTAATATATGATAATAATTCCACACTAAAAGTTGTACCGTTCTTTGTCAAACAGAACTGAAGTTATTTTTTGTGATTGCCACTCAGGTGCCTTGCTTCATATGAGCCGGAATTGACGTTCAATTTATAAATGACGTTGCCCTTTCAAAGTTTATAATCAATGGATTAATCAAATCCGTTATTATTATACTTAAAATTCTTTTTATCTTGATGCTATTTATTCGTCATCAAACAAGTCTGATATACAAGATTAAATAATGTAGGTAAACATTTACCTGTCGGTATGACATTTGGAAATGACAGAGAAAATACATGACACTTTAAGGTTTAACTAAGTGTTTCTATGGTTACATAATACTCAATTAAGTATCGTTTTTCATTACAGAAGCTTGTTATTACGTATCACCGTCATTGCTCGCGGGCAAAATATAATGACTGATCCACCGCTAGAGTATTATATCACGTCACCAATTTTCTTCCTTGTTTATTGAAATTATACTTATTTTGGTGCGTTTGGGAAAATAGATCGCAAGTTTTTTTTTTTCGCAAATCGCAAATTTATATACATATTATGATTAGCAAATTTATTCTACAGATAAATTGAAAAAAAGGATGTGATTTTTTTATATCATATCATACCACGAAGTGCTTTTATAAGAAAAGTTTAATTCCAATTAACAATTTGGATACCACAGAGCATTAGACGTGTATAATGTACATATTAACACTACTATTGAATAGAGCATATATCAATATTTGATGTATCGCAATACAAAACGTTGGAGTTAGAAGAGGATAAGATACAAGGACCTCTTCACTTGAGAGTAGCTCTTTGAACTGAGTGTACTATGAATGCTCGTCTTATAATAGTTGTATATGCAGAAACAGATTGAGTTTAAATTCAATCATGGTAAATTGTGAAATGATTTGAACGAGTAAAACCACTGTAAATCCATTCAATTTATTTATGTAAGTAATTGGAAAGGTATGAACATATCACCAACTCGCTTTATTTAAGTAAAACCTTGCGAAACCGCTGATATTTTGTGACAGATAAACTATTTCCGATTTGAAGAAACTTCGTGTTTAACGGGTCACTGGAAACTTGTCGTGATAAATGTAAAGTTTCGCGTCGACGCCGAGTCGCCTGTCTGTCGGTACCCCGCAAAACACGGTCCAATTTAACTTTCAGCGAAGCTCGTCTAGACAATTACGGCCGGCATTTACTATATATTCTAAGAAGGAGATCCTGTAAAATAATAAGCAGTTAGATTTATATTTGCAAACGAAACAGCAATTGTATATTACTAAATGTTGAATTATTTTATTTTTCCTAAACGAACCCAAGACCGATGTATAGGTATAAATCTTTTTTCTTTATTAATACACGACTGGCATATAAATTGAAGTTTTGGTGCTTGTACAGTTTTAATAGATAATACTGCTGCACATTGTTAAAATAAATCCATTGTGAAGCGATTAAAGCACTTCAATGTAGTCCTAACATATGTAGTTGTTGAAAGTTTATTTAAACAATGTTTACGTTATACACTGAAGAGAAACAATTTAGCATGTAAAATTGGTTAACAAATTTGTTAGCCACTGGCTTATAACGCTTTAAGCTTTAAACTAAATTACATCCGAATTGATTGGGATTTTAATTACTTCAGACAAAGCGAGTTAGCTTTATTCGAAAATTCGTAGTTAACATATTCATTTGTAGACTCGGTGTTAATTATAATCAGTTCAATACCGTTGATGTTTGTACCTATAAACCTACTCGTGTGATAGATGCCGTTATGGAGTCGATGACAATACATTAGAATAATTCATATTAAAATTGTAATGAAATAAAGAATGTATTCAAATATTATACAGTATTCGCGATTTTACATGTTATAAATTCGGTATTATTTCGTATAATCAGTTATTTTGTAAGGAACATTTTGGTTTGAAAGTTTGTTTGAAAGCCCGTTTGAAAGAATCGTGTGTGTTTAAACATATACATATAACGACGTGCGAAATATGTATCTGCGTTTTGGCACAACCTAACGCTTGTTTCAGCTACAGAAACGTGACCTAATTCCTCAGTTTCATTCCGACATCAAACAGCGAGACGTATGGCAAAGTTTCATCCTTACATTGTGCAGAAGTACCTTTTGTTTCAGCACAGCTACCCGCTTTTCTAATTCGAACCGCCGTGAGGTGGAATCCTCACCCTGTCTTTGTTTGCTATAAGTTGTACTATTAAATTGTGTTAAATTCTACCGACAATAGCGTTCACTCTGTATTATTTATTGAATAGCTCTGAGTTAAAACAGAACTAGTTTTCGAAAAACAGAACAACTTCATCGAGCGCAGAAACTATTGAAACGCTAAGTGACTGTTAACTTTAATGAAGCATCCTTTTACTTCTTAGTGAACATCAGAAGTTTGTACTTTATTCACAAAGATACATAGAGCACTTTTGAGTAATAACTTTTTCGTAATATAATGTGTGGTTGAATTCGTAGGTCCTGTTATTAATTTATTTGTCAACGTATATTAATTTATTGTATAGGGTCTATGTATCAGTTTATCCTATTTTGTTTTTAATTTAAATGTTATTTACAAATACGTTATTGTAGTGAGGTTAAACTACTAAGCTAATTCACTGCTCAATATGTTATGTTTTAACACGTATAAAGGTTTAATTGTTCATTTAATGCTGTTGTCGCGATAATAGTTGTCGAGTCGACAAATACCTATAAATGTGGGAACGCCTGGTTTTCGTTGTCAAAACATGTAATCCATTTATATCCCGAAGCCCGTAGACAGAAATGACGCAGCGTATAATAATCTCCGAGCGACAAATTGGCAATTGAGAAGTCAAAAAAATGCAGTGTTAAATTTTTGTGCTGTTTTTGCTCCGACACCCATTTGCTTTCATAGTCATTTTATCGGTGTATTTTTATTCCCAGTATCGTTCTTTATGCGGTGAAATCCTCGTGTCCAGATGTTCACCGCAATATGTGACCACGGCACCCGTTGGCTGGCTATTGAACGTCACCCTGTCACTAGCGGCTGTGTCATTTAATAGCGCTGACGCCGCAGTCCACACACAATAAACCAACTTCGGAAAATCCTTTTATTGCACTGCAACCTCGCTCTCGGACTCCAGATTTAATAAAGCAACATTCTAAGGCTATTTTATAAAATACATTTCAAATTTTAAAATATCGTTCATATCTCTTTAGAAATACATTTTGTGAACACAATTCTGTGCATTTTCAATGTGAATTGTCAACCACATTGTGAATATTATAATCTAACGAGGTATGTTCTAACGTTTACTACTTATCTTGTGTATTTGTAAATGCATTGTCGATTCCATCATAACATTTTAAAAGTTCATCATGCTTATTTGCATGGTGAAATAATAGTTAAAATATAATTATATAGTTTCAGCACAATGTTCATTGAAACTTCGTATTTTATATAGTAATAAGAGACCTCTCAGTCGAAATTCCGAAATTACACTTACTAATGTATAATAGTACCTGAACCTAACTTACTTATGTAAACCTGAATATTACTAAGATGGTATTTCAGTCGAGCTGAAGACGCTTCACGGTTTCAAACCAAATTTTTCACGTGGATAACCCACCCTCTGGCTTAGGGTTTTGGTGGCTATATAACTACGTATACCAGAAATTTTATTCGGAGTTTCATTACTTGGTTGCCTGTGTTTCGTCTTAAATTATTCTCAGTTAAATCGATAGAAATATCTGAACTTAATATTTTGATTTTAGCGCTAGAAAAATTGCATATTGCTCGGTAATATAAATAACACCAAAAAAAGTTAATGAAAAAGTATTTTTAAAACAATATTGAGTAATCACTGAGTATCTTAATAGCATTATATGTTTTATTTATAAGAATAAAATATAGATTGTCACCGTTAGCCTTGTCACCCAGGTTACAAGGTCAACGATGAAATGACGGGAGAAAATTACAGTTGATACATAAAATTCTCTTGGGACGGACACAAAAAATCTACAAGATCTGCGTAATATGTATATATGAGAGAAGTCAGAATTTCTTTTTCTGAAACCTGAAGAGCTTGATACAGTAATTCAATCATTTTAACGAACAAAGGCGCTTGTTGAAAATGTGTCGGTACGAAATAGCGAATAGCGCACCATACCTACTTCGTTTGTTGATTGTCCTAGAAGCCTATATACTAGCGTCAACTGATTAAAAACTGTGCCATTCTCATTTATAAACGGAGCTCCAGCATCTTTTCGCTGCTCATACTAATGTGCTGTGCTGCCAAATAACAGTAAATAGACAAACAGAGGTGCTGATCTACTCTACATTTGCAATCAGAGTTTCGAACCTTTCGTAACTTATTCGAGTTATATATACGAAGGTGTTCTGCTATCGATTATTTTCATATTCTCATATATCATAGGAACGGGCCAGCCAAATGGTATACAACTTATACTCCGTGCGATTGTGACACTGAGTAGGAAATGCTCGAAACTAACAACAAAACTACGAATTTCGTGTGTCTTCAATAGACTCGCAGATTTCAAAGTAAAAACTGCAAGATCGTTAGTGAATTATGCGTATTCAAAATGCTTATAAAATGTATATTTACCAGATAGTATACTGAATAGTTTCTAGTTGATTACCCTTAAAATATTACTTACTCAGTTATAAGCATATTTCACGTAGCTCGGAAATATATTATAGTTTAATGTACATATAACACTTACATTCAGTTCGCCTAAGCATAGCGTTGGTTTATTTCTTTGGCAAGATTTTGTCGTCTATCGTATATAATTTGATCAAGGCATCGTATCGTATCGTATATAATTTCATCAATTTATATCAGGATTCAAATTCATATTTGAATTGGCTATTTCATTGTGTTCGAATTGTTAAGAGAACACCAATATCGGGCAATGATTTAATTGAAATTCGTTGAAATACAGGAATAATTCTTCCAAGGAATAATCTATGGACATATAAATCTAACGGGATAATTTATAAGTAGTTAATAGTAACGCCTGCATCGAATTTTGGCCATTTTTGTCTCTAACGTGTTTACCTAGAAAAAAATACGATTTTAATGCAGTGGTTTGAAATAATATTACTATGTAAATATTGAATTTTAGCCATTTGAGAAGAATGATTATGTTCTCAAAAAGAACAGAAAAATTAAGATAAATAGGTGCTGAGTACTTAACAGATTACTTCATCCCTTAAGTACCTTCAGAAGTTTTCATCTCAAAATAGCACTTTCTAATTTTAAGAGTACCTACCAAGTAAATCTATTACAGATAAGTGGACAATATAGAGAATTAACATCAGCTTATTGTAGCATGAGACTGAACGATAGTTTCCGTTGTATTTAAATTTTACTGTTTCGTAATTATTGGAAGCTGCTCTTGAAAATTCAGTAATTACATATTGGAATAATAAAAAATATATTGCGTATTATTTCATTAAACTGCGACCTACATAAAAGTGTAGGATTGTTTTGTTAGAACCTTTTCTGCCTGTGGGAACTTGATATATAACATTACCCTTGAATTAATTTTAATTGGATATTATCACAAGGTTTTATCTTGATAATAACCCTGCGGGCAAGTGTTACGCTTACTCTGAGGATTCAGTGGATCTACCGATGTATTATATTTAAGATACCGCCCCACATTAAATGATAGGTTATCTTTTATAATATTCGAGTATATAAATTAGGATAAGTAATATCATTGTGTTAGTATTTTTATAATTATATAATATTATAAAATTATAGTATTTTTATAATATCATTGTGTTACTTTCAGTTCAATTCAACAGGTTGATGTTACATTTAATAAATACCAATATATTGAGTATAGTAAGTACTCGAGCGGAACTGCACAAAGGTTAAATTGTTTGCTTTCAACCGATACTCGACAATACTAGACTCTCTTTAAAGAAACAGCTCCGAGAAGAGCGGTGTCAACATCAAAGGAATAGTTCATACGAGTATAAGAGCTATCCAATACAATTGAAAAGTAGCGACTGTTTGTTGAACGTTTTTTTGCCACGACTCGGCGAAAAGCTGTACGTGGGACAGTTTATTGTGAAATCCGCAATGTAGGTAACACTTCAAGTAGGTACGTCCGCTCGTGGACAGCGACCACTTGTTTATCTTTATTTCTGTATATATATAGGTAACGGTAGAGCAGTTTACATACGTTTTTCTTCGGTTTGTCGTTTATTAACGAGCTTCAGTGTTATCAATAAAAACATTTTGGAATCACAATTTTAAAGAATTAAGATAAAATTTTAATCAAATTTAATGTTTATTATAGTCAAATGTGAACTTTAGTTTGTAATATTCATACCTACATCAACACATTGTTGATATTGTTGAATAAAATATACACAAATATTTACAGATTTGTGATAAGCTTTGTTTGTTTGTTCGATATTGAATAAATAAAGATCTGTTTTTCGATACATTTAATAACTGGAATACAATAGTCAAAGTTCGCTTCGTGTTGACAAACAAAAAAATTTTTTTTTCTTTATTGTTCTTTGAATTCCTTCCAGGTGTTATTGTGCAATTTTTATATTAAACATGTGTGGCTTTTATCTGACATCTATATATAATAGTTATATTGAAATATTAGGAACGAATGTGTTTTTTTAAGTTCTGTTATGGTGCTGCAAAACAGGAAACGGCCAAATGGATCACGACGTGGAGTATTCGCGCGAATGCAAAGGACAAAGGAGCACTGTCGTTTCGCGATTTCATACACGGTGTCTGCCTCCATGTGCGATGACTCTTACAATGAATATATAGACAAAGCATTTCGCACCTCGAAGTTTTATAGCGATATCGCGATACGTATAAAAGCGTCAGGTGTCAAAGGCGAAAGCACAATTTTAGAATGAAGGAAATGAAACTCATAATTTTGAAGGGTACAGTGTCGTAGGCGGGTAGAAGATAAACTTATTTTTTCAATTTTCTGACAGGTGTCATACAAAATATTAGAAAAAAGTGAGAAAGCAGTACATATAAGAAACATATTATACACGCACACATAGCGTTGTTTACCATGTATTATACAGTAAATAGTCAGTTTTTTATTTCTAAGGAATATTTAAAATTGGGAAATTTACGTAACTTTGGGGAACATATTCAATTTATAAGCTATTTGTCTAGGCGGGGAGTTACTATCAACGTACTGGCCGTGCAGAATATTCACACTGATAGCTTGTCCGTTCACTATGACGGCGGACGTCCGTTTAATCTGTCAACATGATTGCCTTCCTAACGTTATTAGCACGTGTTGGATATACCCTGATCGGATTCTGATTTATGTGTATCTCCACTCGGTTTGATTATTGATGGAGGATAGATGTCAATAGTGAGCAAATAAATTGATTAATATTCGACCCGCAAGTTATGATAGGTGTATTATAATAGATACTAGCTTTTGTCCGCGACTTCGTCCCGCGCATATATTATTATACAAATGTTATTATACATATAAACCTTCCTCTTCAATCACTCTATCTATTAAAAAAACCGCATCAAAATCCGTTGAGTAGTTTTAAAGATTTAAGCATACACAGGGACATAGGGACAGAGAAAGCGACTTTGTTTTATACTATGTAGTGATATGTACATTGCGATATTACACATAATACACTTTGATTCAATGATATGTTACTGATTATAATAGTCATATCATATGCAGATATTTACGGATACAGTCAAATTAGTGATCTAAAACAAATTACTGAATATAATAAATGCCTACGTTTATACCCTCCGAGCTTATCCAAGGGAGTATCTTATAGAGTATCTTCTCCATCTGTTTGGAGAATAGTTTTGGAGAATAGAGAAGATCGTTAAATGATCACCGTACTACCGACAAATCGATAAATACACTTGGACAGTACAAAACAATTGAACAACAATTCCAAAAACTTGTTACGTAGCAATTACGTTTTGAATTATATATTTCACGTGCACAATATAGACAACATGGAACGGTTTTCTTTGTTAATACAAAAAAGACCCAAATCGGTAGTCTTCGCGTGTTATCCTAACATAAATAGTTTTAACAAAGGCCCTGGTGATTGATAACTCGCGTTTAGCTGTTCAAGTCTGTTTTTTGTGTTATGTAAAAAATTACACGTGTGTGTAAATAAATTACAATACAATTATTGACTGTCATGTTTTACATTGACTGTCGTTATACAGTATTTAAGCTTACAGTGCCTAGAGCGCGGTTCGTTAGTGAAATCGCGGTAACGAAATACCACTTTGTAGCACGCGCAAGAAATTATTGTATTTACATGTGGTTTATTGTTTAAATAGAGCTATGTTGGACGGTACGTAGAAACCACCAGACGTTCTAAATAGCCTAGCTCGAGGGCAGGCTCTGACCCGCATGTATTCAACCGAAACTAGCCTCTATACGGGTTGCAAAGAAAACTTTTTCTTTTTTTGTTAAACAGTTCAGCCAAAGACAACTTACAACGTATGTATTCGGATAAGCATTGGAAACAATTGAGTGTGTTGCGTCCACCAAATTATTTCTTAATATATCGTTGTTAGAATATTATATGTATAATATACAAAGTGTAACATGAAACCAGGCAGCAGACGCCCTATTAATTTCGCGAATATGTTTGATATTACTTATAAAAATACCCTTCTAATACATAGAAGAGGAAGAAGTTATCGGTGTAAGTAAAATTTTAATATGTTTTCAATATTCGTGTCGCAGAGGCAAAGGACGATGTTGTTGTACATAACAACGTAATAAGTACCAGCGAGAACTTCCTAACTTAATCATACGCTGTCTGTTAAAAAGCTTAGGTATACACATATGTACATACACATAACGCTTTGTGGGTGTTACGAAAGTAGGCTAAGGGGCGCCCGGCTCGTAGCACCGAAACCACTGTTTGTTTTTCAAACACACTGTAGTACATTTTTATTTTTGTCTAAGCTTGGTTCATTATCATACTGAGTAAAGCCATTACATACACACATATGTATCTCTGAAATGACACCTAACCTCCAGAGCTTTGCAGACGTGGCATGCAACGCGTAGGTAGCTTGACGACTATCAATCATAATAATACTTATCCCCTCAAGTAAGTAGGTACTGCTCTATCAAATATGTTATTTAAACTAGTTTTTTTTGGAAATTTAGGGTTCCTCTCCTTAATCAATACGTTGCTAACTTAAAAGAATAGTTTCTGAAACCTATAATTAATAATCGCAATGATAATAATTTATGCATTACAAAAAATACGTTTTATGTACATACACATTTTGAACGTTAGTAACAATTGCCTTAACCTGTGTTAGTATTGAAAACTTATTATATGGGAAATCTGCCCGAATAATCACGACTTTCTCGCAAACAGAATACCTTACTCGATAATAGGATTGATGATGTGAACAAAGATTACACAATACATTACCCGTCAAAGTTCGTTTTAGCGCAGTGTTTTCCACACATCATTTCACACATGATGTTAGTCATACATATATACGTATGTACAAACATCCACACCGAACAATCGAACACGTTGTACTTATATATATACACAAAGACGTGTAAGACTCGTGTAAACGAAACATACATGACGTAACAGTTTGTATGGTTTTTGAAGAAATTGTTTTTATGTTTTAGAATGCTTTTCTCCATATTTTCAGTGGACTTATCGTAATTGATTCTATTACTTAATATTGATTATAATTAGCAATGACGATATTACCAAATTAGCCTAACAGAGCACTGATAGCTCAGTGCTCTAGATTCAAATTTAATTCCTGCGCGTGAGAATCGAAGTTTCAAATCCATCGGTTAATGTAAAATGTTGTGAGCTTTTTAAGAATAAATATGACTTCCTACAATGATAAAATAAAGCATTATCCTCACATGTCCACCTTATGAGCCCACCACAATTCCCTCCGAGTTACGCGAAGTACACCCACATATAACCTCTTATACAGTTCAAAGTATAAAATGAAACTACGATTCTACTTAAAATACGCAACAATAATTTCAACAAGGTTTCCGAGTTTAATAATTAATTAATATACGGCGCGTTTATTAATATTGGCAGGGAACCTTTGAAACAGCTTAAATAAATTAATTTTAATTTAACAAGGTCTTATTAAAATTATGACAACAAATAGAACGGGTGCTGTCTCATAAATTAAACAGCTAACAACTTTAAATGACAAAGGAGATTCAAAATAAAGGAATGTAAACTGAAAACTATTTACGCTTTAAGAAATAGCGCAAAAGTTTAAAATCACTTCGTAAAAAATTTAAATCTTTTAAAATGAAACTATACAATTAATGGACGCTTCTTCATTTTAATGTACGTTATGAGCAAAATATAGTCAATATAGTCACTTCGATTTTATTGAGACTATGTAGGAACGTGCAAGGATTTCGTCGTCAATATGTGATCAACTCAGACTCGGTCAACACAGCTATTAGGTAAATGCACTGAAATACGGGCGGCACACACGGGTTGCGGGCAAATCATCCATCATACGTTTGAAGCTAGTCACGTGAACATCGTACTAAATGGAACTTGTACAATTACAACGCTCTACCACAATATATGAATGAATTTCTAACTTATCCAATACACTCAAAACGCTTCGTAAACAAAGTTAAAATCGTTCCAAAATTCAACATAGCACACGTAGAAACAAATGTGACCTAGATAACAACGAATAAGAAGAAAAAAGGTAACCATTTGTCGTTGAATTATTCATCTGTAAGATAAGGTTACTTTAGTCCTGTTAAATATTGCATAAACAGGAACGATTCCGTAATTATGCAAAGAAGAACGAGAAAAGTAATTACTAAATAAACACCTTTTTAAAGTTTCATAATTCTAGGGGCAATTATATTTTAAATCGTGATACTGTCAATACAAATTAATATAAAGAGTTACGTTCATTTGTAAATTTCTGTGTTCATTGGTATCATTGTATTGATCATCATGTTATATGAATATACTACAAATAGTTTTGCATTCATGAAATATGATAGATAATAGCAAATAATCATCCATTACACGTTTTTAAGCGTATTTTATATGTATTTTTTATTTCAATACGAAACTCAATCCCGGATTTATTGGGTTAAAACGAATGGGTAGCACAATAGTTGCCTGTTGTTTTTCCGCCGGACTGCGGACTGATTTTGTCCTCAAAAAATAACAATGCAACGCGAATCGGCGCGCCCTCGCACGGGAAACAGTATAAAAATATTGAAATCACTATCTATGTTGTATGTCTTTCTATTACACCGCAAAAAAATTAAAGAAATCAAACTGGAAAATGAAATTGTACATTGAATGTACACTGAATATGAACAACATCAGACCTGATCAAATATTTGCGTTCATTAAAAATAACACAATTACGTACGATACGGCCGCAAGCGAAATTCTATAAATAATGAACTACATAGATAAAGGAAAGTAATAAATTTTCCTAACGGTCATGTTTAAAATCTAACTCCAAATCTAAGTCGTTAAGAGACTCAAACAAGGTTAGTACTGAGTAATCGTTTCTGTAAAACCTTACAGTCTGAGAGGAGACTCGGTCCAGCAGTGGATCGATAATAAACAAAACTGTCAACAAAAAAATAAAAACCGACTTCAAATGGAAAACTGTTCTAAAACAAATTATTGTGCACTAACAAGTAAACAAATAATACAAGGTAGAATCTTGTTATTCTTGGAGTCGGTGTCAGCTAAGGAAACACTACCACTAAATATATACCTTGCGTTTCCTGTAGTGTAATGAGAAGTCGGTTCAAAAGGGTGGCAAAAAAAGAAAAAAATCATTTCGACGTGATCGTTACGCGGTACGTTAAATTCATATTACCGTTCATACTTCATGTTATATCGTACCGCGGTTGTGTGCTATTAAAGTAGTCCCGCATAGTTATTTGACTGGAATTCAGAGGGGTTGAAGTTTATACGATGAAACAGTGTTCGCAGAATACCTAAAAGGTGCCTATATATTCTGAATATTTCTAGAACGGAATTTTGGCAATTCCACTACTACGGGGGTAAAATAGAGGCCGAAAGATTATATGAAAATTCGTCGGTTTATAAAATAGAGACCTGAAATTTAGAGTCACGGTCTTGGTCAATAAAAAAAAATGAACAGAGCCACATTTAATCACAGACCAGGTAAAAGATAATTTCGAATGGAAGTTTTTTTTAAGCCGTTTTATTGTTTCACTGTGTAAGTTTACTGTAAATAACGTACGTAATAATATACGTAAGCAATACTGCAACTTCGTAGTATACCCCTCAATTCGGGAATCTGTGTTTGGAATCATTCTACGAGTCTTCGATTCCGCGCGACTGTCACTTTTAAGGCCATATATTAATAGGTATAATCGTAAAGAAAAGCTTTTGGCCAAGTGATAACCTGAAAACAAAACATTTCTTATTCTGAGAGGAGATTCGTTGCCAACAATGGAACTGTATTTCGTGATAAATCCTATTGAGCGTGACGTCTTACATTCAAATGGTCGTTTTTTTATTGTCTTAAAGTTGAAAAGTATTAGAATTTTACGTTTATGTCCTTTGAGCCAATATACACAGTTCCCTAAAATCGCTTTTGTTTGTTACATTTTATTTGATTCACGATCACAAATTTTTCCAATCCCGACAGCCAGAAAAACACTGGACTTTTACTTTTTGTATTCCCAATGGTCCCAATTCCATGCCAAGTTTTTAGCTACATAGATCAATATGTCGATTTTGGTATATGTTTATTTCCTTTTCCTTTGGTAACCTTTGGGAGCGATCCTATCCTTTACTATTAAACTGCAGATTTATTTTTACGGGCGCATATATTTCAGCACTCTTATGATTATTAATATTGATTCTTTGGACGAATTTTTCCGAATTGAATTACGATACGGCTACATATAATGTTTTCCGTTAAATAAAATCGTCGTCGAAACGTAAAACGTTTTTGTTACATGACTACATATATGACGTATACTAAAAAAGAGAAAATTATCCCAATAGTAATAACTTTTTTACATTTTAATACTCATAAAGGATCTTGCTAGATCATAATAGATTTGATTTTCTCACTTTAAAATCAACAAAGGGTTCCAAACGTTGACAAGCGGTGAATAATATCATGATACAATAAGGTTATTCACAAATATTAAAAGAGGTCTGTGAGTGATGGCTATTTTAATATCATTCCCACATTCCTACACTAAAGTAAATCGATATGCTTTTCTAAATCTATTGGAACTGGTTATAGATGGTATTGTAATTCAGCAATATTTTGTAAATGATTTCAGACGAGCCAATATAATAAAGCGAAATAGTATGTTTCTTTTTGAACTCACTAATCGTCGAAACTAGGAGTCGTATTTGAAAAAAAAAATTGCTTTGAAAAGATAGATACACCAACCCTTAAGGACGATTATCTATAGATATATCTTAATCACCGTTTGACTTTTACAAGGTGTGAAATAAAAATGGATGAAATTACAAAATTACAATGGGTTTTGTATATCTTGGGCTTCGGGATGGGAACAAAAGTTTACTATGTATTTCATTGTCAGAAACTGTAAATAATAATATATAGAGATTTTATATCGCAACAGACTGTTTCGTTGCAACTGCCTTTTTAAACCGAAGTTTTATAAATATCAAGAACGATATCTCAGGTTGAGCGAACAGAAAATCGTTAAAGCACTTTCAAAGCACACACAAAGTGTACTCGAACACCACCCGCTATTACGAGAACAAACTTTAACTGCCGTTTCCTTGGAGAGCCCCTACGTCGAAATTCACGGCAACAATCGCTTCGCTCACGCGGTAAAGTACCTATAAAGTGATTGAAATTGTTGGTGTCCATTTTCATTCGGAATGGGCACATCAAATTGGACCATTCAGCCATCATTACTCCCGTTCTCTGCAAAACGACAGTAAGATTCGTAAAAATATTTTCTATTTTAAGACAAAGTCCATAAATTATAAAAATAAAAAAAACGGATCCACTTTGTATTCATATTAAACTGACTCAATATTTAATATAATATTTTAATCATATGAGTATATTAAAATTTATGCTGTGTTAAAATTGCATAATGAAAAAGACCAGTTTTGTTTAAATTAATTTACGTTGAGAACACATGAAATCGAGGTAAACACAATAAGGAACTTTATCATTATCAAGTTCAAAACTGAACTACATACTTCCATTAGTTACGTACGGTAGCTGAGCGCAATTCTTACAACAAAAGTGTTACTTTTATTTGAGAAGAACTTAGCGCTTGAGAGTGGTTAAGCGTGTTCGCAACTGGACTGTAATACCGCCGTGAAAATAAACTGTACTTATCGGGAGCGTGTTAAGACACAATAGCGATTGTAACTTCCGAACTCTAATACAAAAGCTTTCCATTTACTCGTACAGTCGTCAATGTGTGGTGCCCTTTATCGGTTTTGATGACCGCGATCTAGGCGAATTACAATTAAATACAATATATTTGATTATTATTACAATACATTTCTAGGTTGCGCTATGTGTTTATGATTACTTCACGTACATTATATGATTTATATGTAATATAATATAATATATTGTACGTTTAATGATTTATATAGAGCTGTGTATAAAAATGTCATGATTATAACATAAGGAATCTATTACATACATTTAACTAACGGCACACTATGGAACCTCTGTACGTTTAGGTAGTTATTAGAAAAGAATCATGATTAATTGTTTTTGGCATTGATGTCTTCTCTGTTTTACTACAAACTCAGTTTGACTAACAAATCATGTTCGATGTATACTCAGTTGGGTCGCTGAAAAGAAAATCACAAATTTTTTGATAATTGTCAAACAATGTCCAATGGAAGAAACTTTATAAAATTAGCAGCGTTTTGTTATTAAGCCGAGATACGGATTAATAATCAACCTACAAATATATGGGAATTAATAAAAAGTCCTAAAAGGTTTCTACGAGGCTATTGTTATCTAACGACAACAACCGGATAACCCATAAGCGGTTTCTTACCGTTTCGAAGCACGGAAATGTTGGTGAAAAATTGCCGCAGGCGTGCACTCATTCGAAAACCAGCGCCTTCCGGCGTCAGAACTACGAGCGCTACGCTTATACTCGTATATTTATCATTTATGATTCTTGTATTGCCTAGTTTCAAATAAACGAATTTGAATTTCAGCAATGTTCAGTGACCTGCATTGTGAGCCTGTAGTGTTACGGTTGAAGAAATGAATATATAACGAAATGAATAT
>DWEM01000313.1:0-20517 GCA_018245935.1 Agara belti belti
TAGAAAAATCCAGCAGTACCCAACCCGGGATTTGAACCCAGGACCTCCCGATCGGCAGTCGCGCTAGCAACCGCTCGTCCAACGAGGCAGTCAACGAATGTAACATATACCAGAAGACTTTCGAATTACTCTCGTGTGAAAAAATAAAGCGTAATAATATCTATTTTCGAGTCTGTATATCCGTAGCGTTGCGGTAAAGGGAACGCTTGCTCTGATTCCTTTTTTAAGTATACCATTGTGTGATATTGCAAGTCAAGCAACAATGGGGATTGGATACAATACAAATTCGTTATTTTCTCCACGCTATTGTACATTGTACTGCGGAGAAAAATGAATTCAATAATCGCGGTTACAGTTGTACAATGTACAAAGAGAACTTTACACAATCAAAAACAGTGCAAATATTTAATTTCATCATTCGAATAATTGCTACGCTATCAGACAATGGTAATAAAAGCGGTGAGTGAATCGGTACATACACCAATATATATGTATTTGGAAGACAAAAGTTTTGAAGGCGCTACTTAGGTATTAATAACGTATGAACGTTTTGAACGTACTTAAAAATAAATACCTTACGTACTTAAAAATAAATTTTCAAATAAATACCTTCATTTATGAATATGTATAAAGACTAACAGTTGTTTTATACCAACTGTAATAGGCCATTATCTATCGTATCCGGTCGATAAGTCCTTAAAATTGGATCCTGCAGAACAAATGGAACCGTCAGGGCACGAGGGGGATCCTTAAACGAATTGCGTTAATTTTCTTATGCTAATCCGTTCTCTTATTCCATCCGAACGTATTCGTATTTTATATCGGATGTATTTGGGTCGAAATTATAATTTGTTACATACGTATTTATAACATTTTTTTTCACACGTGTAATATGTTTTCTATGGTACCTTTATAAGGACATTGTTCAAAACAAGTGTGAATAGGCAGTTTCTGGGCAAGTAACGTTTTGGACTGCACCTCGCTTACCATCAGGTGAGCTCGTAGTCAAACGCAAGCGTATTATGTAATACTTAAAAAAAAGATATTTGAGTTCTTACTTCCGAAGCGGGTAAATATTGTTGTTTATAATAACAACGGGAATCGACTGGTTACGTGACAGCTGAGTCTCGGAAACCGAAGTGAAAATTTTCCACAAGAAATCACCCGTTAAAATGCCTCCACCTCCGACCGTTGTGAACCATAACTAGATCAGATTTGCGAGCGTTTTATTAGAATTTTTACAAACAAAAAAGTTATACAAACTAAGTTTCAAATTTGTGTAATTGTACAGAGCATTAGTATTTGTGTTTTCACTAAAACGCAGTTATAAAACTTGAGAATCGTAACAATTTTCAAACTTTCCTTTCAAATTCAGATTGAAATAGTTTTATTAATTTAAGATACACTATACACTCGATTTGTTTAATGTTTGTTATTATAAGGTAAATAGGCTCAGTTTGTATGTAGGTACTAGATAGATTCAGAGTTCTGATTGCGAGATTTAATTACGCAATTACTTGAAATTGACATAAAATATTCCTTACTGACATATATTTCAACTCCATAAATATAATCACCCGCAATTAAGTATGATCAAGCCACATTCAGGCTGCTTTTGGGAGGGGTAAGAAAGAATTCTCTACCTCAATCAATTTTATATTTTTCTTCAGCACTTTTGTCTCAGTCTTTGCGAATGTTTTTCTTATCTGTTTTATATGTTCTACTTGCGAACTCTCGCCAATTTATTTTATTTCCAGAGTAGCTCCGAGGCTTTATTGATTGCGTTATTGCAGTATAAAAAAGTCCTGTAACGAGTGGGGACGGTTCCTTTGTTTCTTGTGATCGTGGGCACCTACCCAGGCACGGTTAAACAGATGAAAAATAATAAACGTGACTTCACTTATTGGAACAGATAAAAGGTAACCATTTGTGTTTGAGTTGAAAAAATGTATTGGTAAAACATTGAGCATAGACGTCTTTTTACCGGACATCTTGGGAAGTCAAGTGTACAGTCTATTATAGGTATACTCGAAATGGGGGATACTAATTTCCTAAACAACATTTTTTCATTTTACTCCAACATACCGGGTGTCGTTCGGCGGAATCCATTCGTGGTCTAGATATCCGAGAACCGGACATATTCTTAAAATAGAAAATCCATTTTCGTATGAAGGTATTTGGTTCGCCTATATTTTTCATCTTATGTTATTTGTGTTCTTGTATTGTACAGTTTTGACAATACAGACGGAGTGTATTGGTGTGGTTCAGATGTGTCGAAGTGAAATATAATATTAAAATAGCTTGACTAAAAATATCACTCAGTTTATGTTGAAACCACTCTCTGAGGCTGAGGTCACGAACCGGTGTCAAATTATTCAAAGGTGAATTGAATACAAGACTCATCCAACAGAATGTTGAAATGATTACATTTTCGCAATTTTGAAGTTGAAAATATGCATTTAGTTTCAATGAAATATGTACTTATGTAACTTAATGTCCAATACTTATTTACATTCGCTCTCTATGAAAATAAAAAATAATATTTAAAATACAAAACTAAAAAACTCACTAGTTCTGCCTTTCTTGTAATAGATCTATCGAAAACTATCAAAGGAAAAATTCTGGCATTTTTCTATTGAAAGAGCTTATGACATTTAAATGTCAATTTTGACGTTTTTATCATTACTTATTGTTGTGTTGCACGAACGACATATTGATACAGCTTTACTTACAAAATACCTTTTAAGGTTAAGTTAGTGTATTGTTTTGCAGATTTTTTGTGTCCTTTTTCAGATGCATATTTTAGTTGTAAAATATACCCTTAAGACTTGACCACAATTTATTGAAAACAGATATTTAGTAGTTACTATGATAATACATATAATTGCATTTATACATACAATACTTTTTTCTATGGAGACAGAGGCAAAGGGTTTTCATTAGCTACGGAAGTTTTCATTAGCTTTCATTAGCTGTTAGGAAACAAGCTTATCTCGCTTCCTGTATCTTCATCAAAGTCGGCTCGTCTATAAAAACCAAAACACCAATAATAGGGTAAAAAAAAACACGATCTTTAGAGAAAATTTCAATTTCGCTGTTTCACAATACTTAGGACAAGAATGTCGCTTAAACTTCAGGTCAGGCGAATCTGATGTTGAAATGCGACCAGTAACAATGAAAAGCATCCCTCAAAAATAATTCCGAGTGGTCGAAACTTTAAAAAAAGGCGTGCTCAATTAGCGTTGCAACAACAACAACAACATACCGTCGCGCAAGATTTGTAAATGGCTTTTATTTATAATGTCTGTAATGCATGGTTAAATTGAATTATATTTGAATACGTTTTATATGGAAATTGTCATTAACAGAACATTTTTCATCATAACAGTACAAATGAATAACGTTAAGCTTGGCTTACGTAATAAATCGATAACACATTTTTCATTTCCTGCAAAGAAAAGCTCTGAATGTCCCCGAGTCAATGAACCGGATCAGGAGGGGCAGTTTCCCATTTACAAATATCACTGTTTCCTGCCTTTCAAACTTTGCGAATTAAATCCCTCGCTCTACGAAGTCTGCTTAGTCATGTTTGCCATTCAACTTTTTGTATGTTTTTGTATTGTATGTATTTTTTCCTTAAATTAAATTTTGTATGTATTTTTGCCTTAGCACCTGTTAATTGATTTGCGTTCCAGACACCAAATTCACCATATATCTTTCGGGATATTAATATAACTGAGTTATTTCATTGGTATTTAGGATATTAATATAAAAAAATCCAAATTTAGATATAAACGGATACAATACAAAGGCACAAACAACACATCAACGGTATTCTTTAATACACTATCTACATCCATAACAAAAACAATCACAAAAGAATCAATCGAAGTAACTTATATTTATTTAACAGTCCTATCGATAAAAGTGAAATAAAATGGCGCATGTACCCTTTGTGTGCTACAATCTCATTTTAATTCAATCAACATTTACCGCCCTTTGAAGCATACATTCGCCTGTTCTACTACTAACAGTATTTTTTTAACTGCCACCTTAAATGGCCGTTATAATAGTCAATAATTCGTCAATTGTCAATATTAGTGAATGCTTGTAACTGGCCTTTAATTGTTTTTATTAATCTATGTTATTAATGATTCATTTTTATTATCAGTCTTAGTTGTAAGGTTTTCTTAAACTGTAAAATTAAATAAATAAAAATCGTTAAAAAAGGGCAAATGCCTTATGTTATAACTTCATTCTTTAAAAAAAAAACTGGTGATGATTCGTTGATCCTTGACGATAAATGAGAGAAAAAATAGAAAAGAAATACAACGCCATCTAGGGATGAAGTTCGTAGTTGATATAAGGAGAGAGTAAATCACATTCCAAAACCACCTGTTTCCTGTGCTTCACCCTCTGTACGCCTTGCCTTATTGATGTAATGACTAACAGTTACTCTTTCGTACCGGATTCTGTATGAGTATAAAAGTTATATTTACAGCAAACTGTACTCCTGTCCAGAGTTTTTCTTCGGAAGCACCAAGCAGTATGAGCAGTCTGGCTGATGCACTGGTGCACTTAACCAGCTCAGAACTAGCAATGCATTTGTGGCCAATTTCAAGCAGCATTCCGCGCTGGCCACGGAAAACCTAATCCCAAATACAGCTAAGAGCGGCGTTTTAAACGTTATCGTAAACTTGCAATAGACCCTTATATTGAAACAAGGGGAAAAGCATCCCATTATCACATTGTGCATGCGAGTCGCTACTGTTTTGTTACCTAATTATGTGTTCTTACCTAAAAGGGCGAGGGGTAAATGAAAGTCATTGGTAACGTCGTATTATTTATTTTTGTCTGTGTTTAGCCGCCCGGTACAGATACAGGCGGCGATTAATCGTTACCTTAAGTACACGCAGTAACGCTACATTATCAAATGTCGAAATACTGATATTATCTGTGGGACCGACAGTCCCGCATCGCAAACAAACGACGGTGGCAACCCTAGTCGAAACACTTGCCTCTACAATACTCTATATAATGAACATCTATTAATTACACATGATATAACATACAATGACACATCAAACACAACATAAATGTAAGCATATTTACACTATCTGCACGTTACATTTATTGCTCTGAAGTATGAACCTCCGGATTCTAATCTAGTCCTGGCGGTAACGGAAAGTCATCGTTAAATCCTATGTGTATATTAATTTATCAATTATTATTATACATGTATACGAGGTTGTACTATAAGTGCCTCGAGTATTAAATTCGATATAAATATATGTAGGCGCACATAATTTCAAATAATTTATGTATATTTAGGAAGAGATTTGGATTTGTTTTGTATATCGTTTTAAGGCTTTGTCAGGGCATCTAAAAGGACGAAGGCTTAACACCGCGTTTAGAATGACATTAAAGCCGTACATTTCGTACTTTGGGCGGCTTGTACAACAGAACAGTAATTATTGGGAACGAATACAATAGAAACTCGCTGGTATTTCTGTAACTTACTTGTGATATGGAAATACGTAGACGCTAACATAAAAGGCTCAGCAACAAATTTCGTTATTGTCTAGGAGTGTGTTGACTGGTAGAAAATGCCATGTATAAGTCCGCCCTTTGTTAACAATAATAAACAATAAAGAAAAACATTTTTCGTGTAAATTCAATGATTATAACTGAACATTGTAGATATAGAGATAAATTTACTTCAAAGACAAAGAATTGCTTATTGTAAATGTAGTCTTTAATTTTGAAATGTATTAAAAAACTGGGAGGTGGGGGGGAGTTTCCATGGTTTTATATGTAGTACAGATAGCGAGTTGCCTATTGTCAGTTGCCAATTTTCTGTTTTACAAGCAGCATTGTTCAATTTTAGGAACACGTATTTTAAATGGCGCTAAACATTATCTTTGGCACCCGTCAATACTATGGTCGCAAAATTGATAGTAAAAATTAATTTCTATTCATAAGAATATATCTTGTAAAAGATAAAAAAGATTGTATAGAATAGTAATATAATCCGAAATCTTTCCACGATAACGCAATTTACAGTATCTACTCGTACATATTGAACGTCTAACATTTATAAATTTCCAATTAATTATTAATATAAATAGACAATAAAATTATTACACTTTAAGTAACAATCCATCCGTATTTACGATAAGCTTACTTAACGTTGTTTAGGCTCAATTATCTTTACGATTGGGCACAAATATTCATATACTCCCTTCCCACGTACTATCGATTACATTCGAATATTAAATATGAGCACCTAATATAATTGTGAAAGATATATCTACTTCTTTCATGTCTGTACTAAAAACACTCTTAACCATTTGTCGGTTTTACCGTAAGTGAGTGAAAAGTAACCCTGGATTATTTTTCACACCTATAAAGGAGAAACATTTCAACTGATACATTTATCTATAGAAGAAATATAAAAAGTTTGTCTGGTTAATCAATATATATAAAATTGAACACGCAGAACTAGCTAAAGACACGGTTGAGAGTTCAGTGTAAAAAGTTAGCTGTTCGTGTCGGTAATAAAAATTTTGAAAGAAAATCTGTTAAGTAAGACCTGGTACAAATTTTATATAATTTTATAGCGTAGTCTCTTTAAGCATGATAATACAGAAACCATATAAGTCCCTAATAAGGGCTTACAGATAACCGGTTAAACATCATATACACACATGTATTATAATCGGTACTTTAAACTTTACGATGGTTTTCAAACGAAACGTTAAAAAGTTCCATAAAAACTGGCAACGCATTGGCAAGTCCTCTGATGTCGCAGTAGTCTACAGACGACCTTGACCACTCACCATCAGCTGGGCAGTTTGCATATTTGCCGTGACTGTTTACTATACAAATGCTCGGCAGTTAGAAAAAAAAACAAACATTTGATTTCCTTTCAGTTTGACACTTTTACACTGAATCCTCGACCAGCGAAGAGAATTGAACTATTAACTTTACGGACGACTAAATTGTTTAACTTTAATCTCACAACAGATTATCTACATAAATAACGGGCGAGTACGAATGATTAGGGTTGCCACCGCGAGAAGCCAACTCAAGCCGTGCGCCGTAGTTCTACACACTACCGCCGCGAGCGCTCCGGCTACGCACTGTCGAGCTACACTTCAAGTCGTCCTATCAATACAGTACTAGACTATGTTGTTCTCAATGTCGGAAAGTCTTTACAATGTCCGCTATACGTTAATACAAATTACATATCACTACTAAATGACTGTTAATGCGTAGTTATAATTCAAAAACGTTACATAATCGCGATAGTTATTGTTGATGCTGATTCTGGCATATTCAATTCGATATTGTCATGTTTAGTGTTGTATTTCTGTTTCAAACAGTTTACACTTTAGGATTTTCGACAACTAGCCTTAATATAAACCTAGTTACATTGATTCAACAGTTGAAAAAAGGTCTGTTTTACACCCTTTTTTTGGAAATTTATTCTGAGTCTTTGTAAATATTTTCACCTGTCGGTCGATGAGCCAATATACAGTGAGATATATGTTAATACGTACAGAAGTCCGACAAAAAGAACGAATGATATATTATTACAAAATTCAAAAGCGAAATTCAATCGTCGAAGATCCAATCATTGATTAAATTTACATCAAAAATCATATTGTCATCGATTCAACCACGAGAAATGATTGTCATTGTTATGAAAACAGCCGCGCATGAATTCCTTTTTATATCAAAATGGAGTAAATTCGCTAACAATGGACAAGCTATAGTTTTCAATGTTCTATTAGTAAACATTATTATAAAGTTTATAGTTATCAGTATCGTAGAGTAGACAGTTAATACCGTAGCGGAAGCAACCCAAGTCAGAATATAACTATAAAAGTTATTGAGACATTATATAACAAATCTATTAGATATGACACTATTTTAAAGTATTAACTCGACAAAATCCTTTATTACAAAACGTTTTAATCCAGTTCGCAAGCTTAGGACAACAATAATTTTGAGTGAATCAAACGTAAATGGTCTATTCAGTCGTGTGGGGTACTATTTGATACACTTGTAATAGTGAATATACGGAACTCGTGAAATAATAATTTACAGAGTTGATAATGCCAACGAAAGCTCTAATATGATATCACAAACGAGAAACAGGTAAAATAGTAAAGTATCAAAAACATTGTGTCCCATATCAGTCGTGTTATTTGTGCAATACAATTTTTATAACAAACAGTAACAAAATTTCGTCTTGAAGTGTTGCTCAAAAGCAATTTGTAACCAAACAGCCTCCGACAGACATATAAATAAGTGTAATTATTATAATATGCATTCTATATAAAATGGACCAATCATGGCAGTGAAATTTAAATCAGTGCTGTCATTGGTCAATTTCTACCACTCTTATATGTCTAGCAGACGCTAGTTATAATAACTGAAACGCTATTGCGAATTTTGGCGTAGAATAATATTACACTGTTTGACTTACCGTGAAGTGTACAATTATATATCATTTACGTTCAAAATTCGCAAGCATTTCGGATCTTGAGATTGCGACCGATCTCAACGGATAAGAATCCAGTCCTTCATAGAATTAGCGACTCGTAAAAATGCTTTACTAAATCTACTTTAGTTTAATATACCGTTATACAATATAGTTATAATGTTAATAATGAACAAGGATTATTTGGATTAATTTAAATTTAACCAGCTTGCTTCCTCTAGACGTTTCCCAAGATGTGACGTAATCGCTCGTTCTACGACGGATGTCCATCGAGCGGTACCTATGCACGAGCTACTCTGATATGGTCTCAGTCTCAAGACAGTCCGCACGTCTGATCT
This sequence comes from Agara belti belti, assembly GCA_018245935.1. Classification (NCBI taxonomy): domain Eukaryota; kingdom Metazoa; phylum Arthropoda; class Insecta; order Lepidoptera; family Hesperiidae; genus Agara; species Agara belti. Next base: position 8,848 of record DWEM01000313.1, read on the forward strand.
ATTATACACCCTCCCTACTCGACCTACTGACTTGTGTCCACTATCGACACTCGATTAAATAATTTTGTTAATAGTGCCGTTTTGACATAATTTTATCTGTATACGTGTAAGTTTATTTACTGTTGATTCTAAGACATCGGAACAATAAAGTTTGCCCATAGAAATGTGTCGAATGTGTACGCAAGCCTCTGATATGTGGGATGATGTGTGTAGCGCTTCGGGCCGTCCGCCGGGGCCCCGTTCGGGTACAAAACTGGAGTGTACCTGCATATACGTATATTATATACAATGTACAATACAATATGACGAACGCTATAACGGCTACGAGGCGGGGCGGCGGCGGTCGGCGAGGCGAATCTCGCGCGTCGTCAGGTAAACATTCTCACAATAATATACATACAATGTAACTCGCTCTATATATAACAAACATTACACGAACGCGCACCACGCTCGTTAACCAACATAATATACAGCAGAATCGTAGCACTCTTTCGATTCAATAAAAAAATTGACTAGAAAATCTCAATTCGCTATGAGCACTATGTGTGCGTGGATGTGGAGGAGAAGATGTCGGCGGCACGCCATGCCTCCGCTTCTTCCTCGGCGTCGTACTGCTGCAGGAACGGGTTAGTGGAACTGTAGCGCGGGCTAAGGGCGCCGTTGCTGCTAGAGTTGAGAGTCACTGCCAAACCCGCCGACGTCCCAGGGATCGCCGACCTCGGAGACTCGCGTGATCCGTTTTCGCGCGGCGTCGATTCCCGGGAGAACGCCTCCTTCGAGTTCATTTCCCTCGGCGTTAAATCACGTGGTGTTAAATCACGTGGCGTTAAATCACGTGGGGTCAATTCTCGTGGCGTCAAATCACGCGGTGTCAAGTCCCGGGGCGTGGTGTCTCGTGGCGTGTTCCGCGGCGAGTCGCGAGGTGATGCGCGTGGAGAACTCCTCGGCGAAGACCGAGGAGAACTCACCCGTTCCGGCTGGCGCAATATAGACGACACTGATCCACCATGTTTTATGGTATCCGCCGGACTGTGGCTTCCAGAACTGCTACTGGGTGAACCGGGAGAGGATACTGTCACCTGCCGGGAGCGAGGTGGAGCGGGCAGAGGGCCTCGAAGAGGCGACTGCGGACGATATTGGCCGGCCCTGACTGATGAGAGAACCTGAAGGTAAAGATAAAATATAATATATGAAATATTAACTTTAGTACAATTGTAGAATATTAGACCGTATTGTTTAAAGATTATAATAAAAATTATTGCTGTTACCCTGTCACCTTATTTGACAACGTGAACATTATTCAGTGGAAGATAAATAATAGGAGGGTTTACAATAGCTAGTCAAGGTATGTTAAGAGTTTGAAACTAAATAAAATTAGACAAACATGTGCGGGCGGCGATCGGTCGGGCGCGGGCCGAGCCGAGAGAGCTGGCGGCGGAGATGCTGCTGATGCTCCCGCTTGAGGCCGATATGGACTGACTGAGGGCGGAACTCGGCCTGATAAAAACATGTTACAATTAGAAGAATCAATTACAAGACTAAAAACTTTAGACTGAGATTGTGATTGAATTAATATCAAAAAATTACATGTAAGTAAAAGTCAGATAGAAGAGATGATGAGAGATAGATGAGATGAGATGATGATGACGAAAGTATGAATGAAAACGATCAAGACAGTTATAAGAGAGAACCTGGGGGGAGCGTGGCTGAGACCGCTGGCGACGCATTGACTCTGTTTCCACGCGGTCCGGTTACTGGCTCGCCGCGCCGAACTGTCTACAAATATACATGCGTTAAGGTTTGGCTTAGCTTCGGTTTATGTAAGTGTTCTGGTCTACCCATCTACTCTACGAATCTACTGAAATGTATGTATTCATTTAACTTATGTGAAACGAAATTTACGTCAGCCTGATTTATTAAAGTATTATTGTGTCCTCCAATCCACAGTTGAAGCTGGAGTACTTTCTGTGGCCTTCCATAGTTTCGGGAGAGACCGGTACTCAGTAGTGGGATGTAAATTATAAATGTAGAAATGCAAGTATTACTTACTGCCGCCGCATAAGTTGTTTAATATTTCATACCTAAATCTCTTTCGTAACTTGATAGGCGATTACGTATATTGTAATCATAGTTTTGCTTAACAAATAATCATCATGTGTTAAGTTCTATTGGATTTAATTCGTTTTAATAAATGTCTAATTTCAAGTAAGGCAGGTAATTTGTGTACAGTATTCTTTAGTCGTTCGAGTGGTGTCAAATAATGTTAGGACAAAAAGCTAATATCGGCCTTGCCTTATGACTGTAAGTTTTTCGATTCTGATCTTGTGATGAGGAATATATAATTCAAAGGAAATTGGACAAGTTTAACATAGTTTGATCAATAACATTACCTGAACGTTTAGGAGCTGGCCATATTTGCAGAAGACACTGAAGGACGTGGATTGGTCTCTGATAGTCCAAATCAGATGGCGGCTGAGAATGAAGCATGAGTGGAGGTGCTAGTGCCACGGCGAGATGGAACGGGGACATTTTGTTTCGGTCTTGAGCTGCGACCACGAGTGCTAAGTGGTCGAGCAGAAAGACTAACGTTGCTCGAGCAGCGCGAGGTAGGCATTCCACTATAGAGGCCATTAGACGAGCATTGCCTTCTCGATCATCAGGCAGACATACCCCTGCAAGATATTTCTTATTAGTAAAATTAGAAGTACATCAATGTACCTATCAACTCATACCTAAATAGAACAAAATGATAAGCTTACTTATCGTATACTTTAATATACATCCTGATTAAGTATATTGAGAACTGAAAGCAATCCTTGAGATATAAAAGTAATTTTAGCGTACTTAGAGTACTTACCTAGAGCATCTAGCGTCATCTGATACAAGCATCGACTAAACAATGGTTGTGGGAGTTCTCGTAGGAAATCTTTCAATAGGCCAGTAATAACATTTATGTCAGGAACAGCGTCTGGTGTGAGCTCCACTCCGCGAGGATTGCGTTCGAAGGCCTCTCGCAGAACACGCTTTTTCGTTGCAGAACCGCATAGACGATAGAGACCTAAGAGAATAATAGTAAATAAAATATCATCTCTTTCCATCATGGAACGCTGTGGTCAAATGTTGGCCTATTTCAAATAAAAGTAAGTAACAATTCGTTTAGCTTGATTCTGTTCTAAGCCATTGGGAACTTAACGTGGATGTATTAATTACCGTGCTAAATCATGAAATCTAATCGTGATTAATATCACGGCAGCAAGTAAATTCGCATTGTTTTGTGGTGCTACGTTCAGCACAGCACACCTTTTATTCCTTTGATTTTATTTTCATATATACCTGTTTTTTCTGTATTGCATTATTTTAGCTGTTTTTTTTTAGATTATGTGTCCTTTTCCTATTTTTATTATGTGCTGGTGCATGTCCACAAATAAAAGTATCTCCTTTATTTTAAAAAAGTTCAAAGCCTATCTTACCAATAATATCCAGTCCTCGTCTTTCGATCTCCTCCACGCATCGGCGGACAACAAGCGGCACGGGCGGCGCATGCGGTGGTCGGACCTCCCGAGCCACCACAGTATCCAACTCTGTCCCGAATAGCGGCGGCGGTGAGATACGTGGCGGCGCTGATCGTCGACGGAACAGGTCATGTGGCTCCGTGTGCCGTAAGCGAACGTAGAGCGTGCCTCGTGGATCCATCTGGTGATGGAAGGAGATGATATACAAATAAAAATAGATGAAAACAATATAACAATCATTAGTACATTCTCTCATGATGAGGAAGAATATTATATGTAATTTGTGACATCGCTGTAAAATGTTCATAAATGCAGTCCGTTTGATACGCAGACTGGCTGGATAGTTTTCATATCCCACTGCTGAACATGAGTTTGTGAGTGACGCGTATATACACATATATAAATAAGTAATAAATATAAACTCTACAAGTAAATTAAAACCTGACTTTAAACCGTTATAAATATTACTTTTAAAATTGTTTCTCCACGTGGCACATTTTTAAGATCATTAATAAAGGAGTAATTGCTCACCCTAATAGCAAGCTGGTGTGAAGGCGATCGTGCGAGTAAGTCGGGCAGAGTGACAGCACCGCGATAACAGAGTTTGTGGCGGTGCTGGGGATCCCAAGAGTATACCAGCACGTCGAGCTGACGGTTGTCCACCAATTCCAGTTCGAATGATTCGTCCCAGTCGAACTGAAGCTCGCCATTTCGCACCTGATCGTGAATATTAGTAAAAAGCTGTTTTATAAGATAAAAAAATTCCAAATTCTGTTATTCCTGAATTTTAAAATCTTCGAAAATATTATGAACTGCTCCTGGATGCTAGTAATAATCAAAAATATTTTCTTTATATTTCCTCGGTACAATTTTATCGTTGACGGTATTTCCTAATCCTATGAGAAACTACGATCTTACCACAGTCCGCGCTTTGTGTACTCGATCGCATTCAAGTACGCAGTACAAATCTCTTGGTGCCACCGGCTGTTGTGGTGCGGCTAGGGGACCTGATGGGGGCGAGCCCGGCGAAGACCCGGAAGGTACAGGCCGTAGACCCCGGCCGGCTAATAGATGTACCCATAACATCCCTGATACTCCCCCAGAAAGACGAGACAGACCGGTCATAGATGCTGATAATCCCCCAGCACCGGGTTTCTCCACTTTGTATTTTAGGAACTCTGTGGATTGAAATAAATGTATTAATTCAATATTTTCTTCAACGTGCTATTTAATAAGGTACATAATCTCAAAACGTTTTGTATAGTTTCTTCTTGAGTGTCATCCTTAGATTTTAATTCAATCCGAAATAATGGCTGTTGGCGATTATCGATTACGATTCAAACTGTAATTTAAAAAACCCTTACCATTAGGGTTAATATCGAGCTGACGCTGATGGCGGGAGCTTGGCGTTGGCACAGGACTAGGATTTGGGCAGTTGAATCTTGAACCAAGCTCCAGGAGCTGTCGCACACGTCGAGCTGATGGTGATCCTCCAGCAGTCGGTCCCAACTGTTGTGACGAGAGCGAGCGGGCTGGTAAGTGACGAGGGCGCTCGATCCGCCGACCAGCTGACAAGCCAAGCGATGAGCCGAAGCGACTACCACTTTCCATCTGGAAGATGTATGGCGATAGCAGTTGATGTGGTCAATGATAAAGTGATACGTGAAGGAGAAAATAAGAATAGTATGAGTATATATAGATAAGCATTTTATAAATATTAGTAAACATAAAACATGATTAATATATGTTTGGTAGTGCTGATGAACAGTTTTTTGCCCTTAAAATTACTATATATTAGTGCTTTTACATTTTTATAATTAATGTGTATGTATGTATGTATGTTCATGATATGTGTGTGGAGCGGCTGGCTTAGCACAGCGATTGTCATGTTTCTGTAGCTTTACGACAAAGCTTCACTTACGTTCTTCAAAGCGTCGTGGATATTTTCAGCAGAATAATGCGTTGGTAGTCTCGGGCGAAGTGTTTCATAGAGTGCACTAGTTGATGGTGCACGGGATAACCACGCCCTGTATTCGTCTGATGTGAAAACTGAAGGTGAGGAGGGCAAACGACCTAAAACAGTGGCAGATTCATAATCTTTAAAGTAATAGAATACTGAAAATAAAAATCTTAGCATGCAGGATACTTGCCTCTAGATGAACGAAGATCCAATCGTGAAGATAATGGTTCTGGTTCATCTTGAAGAACACTCCCAGCACGTCTAGATAAACCCAGCCTATGTGAAAATTAAACGATCTTTAATATAATACTTACATACAAATTTGTAGTTTATCATATCCGATATCAACATTTAATCAATGCGTGACTTTACCTTTGCCCTGTTCCTCTAACATCCCGCGGCAATGAATTGAATTTAGATCCGATGTCTCTTCCCAACGTGCTACTCCTGTAACCGCTCAATCCTGAATAGTACGGTGTTCTCGTAGGAGCGGTAGCTTCAGTATCCGATGAGTAATCTAAACTTCTATTTCTTCTTGACGTTCCAAATTTACTGCTGTACGATGGCAAACCTAATCCGGTGGTTCCGTAACCTCCACCAAGAGTTGATCCCAACCCGGTACCAGTTAAACTTGCACCGAGGCCAGAACTCGTTAATCCTGAGCCTACTAAACTTGAGCCTGTCAATCCGCTTAGTCCAGTACTGGAAAGGCCGGAAGGCAACCCAGAGCCACCCAAACCTGTACCACCTAAACCAGTTCCACCCAGACCGCTGCTTGTAAGACCCGCTCCTGTCATTCCCACTCCACCATAACGTTGGTTATATCTTGACATACTTGAAGCTGAAAGAATAGTCGTCCAAGATTTTGATAACGTCACTGAATTAAATAATAAAAATTAATGGACATGAACAATAGAATCAAAGTATAAAGAATTATTAACCACCACCCGTAGCCGCTGAAGCTTTTAGGCTGGACCTGAGCAATGAATGTCTTCCGAAATCCGAATGCGTCTCCGCACGTGGTAACTGCTGTTCCGACCCTGACCGAGGTACTCTTCCACCAAATCGTGTACTACAAAACAAACATAATGTTTAAGTACACCTTATTATGTTACTTGAATAATTCTAATCATATAATCATACCTTCCACTTTCTGAGGGATAGAAAGAATGAACTTTTTCTGCCAAACTTTCGAGCGTGTTCGGATACGACCTCTCGTACGGCACAAAGTGAGTGGCGGATGACTTCGGCTGTTCCGTTATGACTGGTGGTGGGGGTCGATAACTAAAATCAAGAAAAATATAATACAATCAAAATAATCTGTAGAATCGGTCTGCAAAAACACTGAAATTATTATTATTCATTAAAGAAAAATTATTATTGAAAATTATTTTACGCTGTAATTTTGTACTAAAGTATTGGATTTTCTTTTAACTTGTACACAAGAAAGTCTTGTAAAGAAAATCAATATACACAGTCATTCCAGCATCTTAATTTTTTCACGTTCGTCTATACACATTTACAGCAAATGCATTTTAGTGTTAAAATAAACCTTTACCTCCACGTAGAATGATCAGAAGGCGGACGTGAATTGTAATAAAGATCAAGTCCAGCTGAATCTGGGGAGAGCGGCCCCAGTTGCATGCGACTTCTTTCTTCCCGGCCATCTCCCACGGGGCGAACTACATTGCTCGGGGCTCCGGTCGATCGAAGCGTACCATGTCTAAAATTATCGTCATCAAATCAAGGATAAATAAATTGTGTCAGGCGTTACTATGCGACAACCCATGCTATCAAATTAAGCTAAAGTTGTTTTGGAATAATCCACGACTGTGATACGTATGAAGATTTGTTCTAAGCCTTGATATACGAGTATAAAGACTTACTGTGAGTATAAGCCGTCGACTCTATCTCGTTCTCTGTCATCATCATCGCGACAGTCTCTCTTTAGCACAACGACAGGAGGCGGTTTGTGTTCGGCCCGCGGCAGCGACGGCGAGCCTGGCCCAGATTTACCTGGAAACAACAATTATTATAAAACTGGGAATACATGAACACGAAAATTATTAAAAATGTTAACACTAAATTGTGTGTCAACATTTATGAATGCGCGAACTGATCATCATACGTTGTAAAGCTGAAATGAAACACACACTAAATATGTATAATAGTATAACTTAGTAATTTACTAAGGGAATATTGGAAATATTTAATGTTCGACTAAATAAGTTATCTCTGGTACGTAACACAATTTTTATATATTTATATATCACGAACTGTAATATAAGTTAAGTACTAAGTACAAAATTAAAATGTTATCTATTAGGTGTGTTACTCACTGAAATTAAAAATAATATTTCAACAACACAATTCTAAATGTTACCTAACGACAATATCGAAAGTCACATATGTGGCGTAGCTTTCAGAGACGTAATGGTAAAAATACTGTCTTATTTACCTTTCCTCTGTCTAGTGCAAAGTAGTAGTCTCCGTGGAATGGACATGATAATCACGACGTCATCCAGCGACATGCGTCTCACGTCCACCAAATTAACTGCCAGGATTTCGTCTCCAACTTTCAGGCATCCGCTGTTGTATACTGCTGATTCCAGGGCTATTCGAGATATGAACACTCCGTCCGTCCTGGCTCCACCATCGCCTTCCCGGATGTATAATCCCAAAGTTTGACCTGGTCGTTTTACTATTTCCACAAGCTGAACGATGTGGCGTGAGTCCTGATTAAAGTAATTATACAAATATCTTAGTAATCACGTGCATTTCCATAACGATGAACGTCCAGCCGCCAACAGTGGCTACCAAATGTAATACTTATGCTACATCACAATACTCAAGAATGACTGCTACTCCCTTTGCTCGTTAGATATTATATCATAATTTCCTCGCAGCCCAGACTTCATGCAATTACACATTTCTTTTGACGTAAGTGACGGTGACTAAGTTCCGCGGGTCGCCGATGAGAAAGTCTTAATTGAATTTTAGAACGCGTCAATAAAATGAAAATGTATACATTTTGTATATGAATGTATAGACAAAAATATTGAATTACTTTTGAGTCGTGACTAAAGTAAGCAATGAAAAAACTTACAAATGCAAAATACTTGGATTCAGTTCAACAGAATATCTATTTATGGGGCGCATTTATGTACAATCGTTTTAAAATTAAGCTCAATTATTGTATGAATAATTAGCATATTATTCATATCATCTCATTAATCCATTTATCATTTGAGGTTGGACCTGGGTTTCCGAACAGAAATAATAGATTGCATCAGCCACCTTGCTGGTTAACATAGACCTCGCACACTTAACACGCCTTAAGCATATTAAGTAAAAATGTGTAATTATTCAGCCCTGTTCAAGGTTTAACTTGTCATGAATATCTGTCATTAATCTAATAGCTTAAATATTGCTGCAGTTATTTAAGCACTGCGTGCAATTCGAACAGATAGGGTTGTTCATCCTTTATATCGAATAGCGGTGGCTATGGAACTAGCAGTGCACATCTCGACAATGCCATTCTAAATTGCGTTCGCATTCCGCTATCTGGGGCAGCTCCGAACAATAAGCTGTAAGAGTACACCTCTCTTGGTTTGTACCTCTCGGTTTGTACAGGGCAACGAATTAAGCATTCAGGTCAATAGAGCGAATAAATTTACCAGTTTTTAGAGTAAATTGGGTATTGTTCAACATGAGTTGGGTAGCAGTAACTATTCATAATAAATAAGACCAAAAAACTAGTACGAAGTAGCAAACATTTAATGAAAAACAAATTGTAGATAATACCTAGATCTTCATTAAATGTACTATGAATTGGAACTAATAAGACTCTGTGAAGCACTTTTGAAAGATTAGTTATATTTGATTCAATACGACGATGACAATAGAACAGAATTTATAGAAGTATTTGTAAGTAGTAACTAATTAAATAGAACAATTTAAATAATAAAAAATTGGTTGCGAGGCCTTCGACGTTGAAATGCTTATATCTATAAATCATAAACGCTCGATACTATTGTTTTAGCAACTTATTCTTTATCTCTTTTTAATGTTCTAGGTAACAACGAGACAAAACCTACCATAAATACAACTCTAATATTGAGTGTATATGATTACCAAGGATAGCTATAGAATTAACAGTCGTCCGATTTACTTTCATGAATGGATGTGAATCGTCAGGTTTCGATAATCAAAGTATTTCTGTATAATATTACGTAGGCACACTCCGTAATCTTGGATTGTACCAAATTTATAGGTGAATAAACTCATAATATGATTTCAGTGTTAATCGTTATTCAGTGTAACCGTGTTTACTCTTATGCCAGGAACGAAACAAATTGATATAGATAAACAATATTTTTGTACAAATTCTTTTAATATAGTATCCAACGTAAAATTATTATATAAATCGAAACGCTTATCTATTTTTAATAGTTATAATTACATACATATTATATTGTAGCTTACAAATATAATTATGGCTATTGTATTAAAGCCTTTTTTCCTATAGCTATAGTGATATTCTAAAAAGGTAGGTCGGTTGGTTTTTGGTTCGTAGGGGGTAATCTCTGTAATGATTATGATGAAAGTCGGCACGCGCACTTCGTATTAATAGTTGATTGAGTCGCGGAGGAAGGTCGACCTTTATTTTACGATCAAATTAAAATGGTATTATAGAAAACACCGCGAAATAAGTTTTTAAGTTGATATTAATAAGGGTGACAATTCCACACACGGCTATCTGATTCCAAATTAGGCAATCGAATCCCTGTGTTATGGCACCCGAACTGTTTATAAACACACATATATATATTTTATTACTCTCAGACAGAACAAACAAATGTGCTTACACACACACAATTTGTTCTGAGTGGGAATCGAACCCACGACCTCCAATTTTGCAGTCAGGGTCTCCAACCACCCGATTACGACGCCATTGGGAATGGTTCTAATGTTTTAAAAAACAACTTCTAGTTACCTGTAAAGAAAAGAATTTCTTGGCGGCTTCAATATTATTTCGGCCCACTTGTCGCAATTCTAGGATCCGTACTATCATCTCGCCGCGTCGCTCCACCGCCTGAAATTTCATTAACAAACGTTGCAGATATTTTGTAACAATTTCAATCAGATTCTAATCACTACATCTTTCATACTGCATAATTTCCTTATCAAATAATTCCTATAACACAAGAAGGGCACTCTTCGATGGTTTAAGCACGTAGAAAGAATAGCAACATATACAAAAACATTACTAATACAACATTTCAATATTTTCATATCAATACCTACTCTCCTACATCGCAGTAATACAGAGATAATCCTTTGATATTAGACCTTTACATCCATAAATGTGCGGAACACGATGTAGTCACAATCAATAGCCACTGTCATTGCTACCTACAGGGGCTTATTACGGTCCTTCAATCAGTTACCATTAACAATGAATATAAAAAGTATTATGCATAGTACATGTCCTATAATTAAAAATGTATGTAGCTACATTTATAAGTTAACCTCTGTTTTGTGTAATGAGCATTGAGCATGTTAGTAAGAATTAGTCGGTGAGTATTAATTAGTAATAGACCAGCAGGAGTGGGACTGTTAGTAATGTGAGTGAAATTAGCTCTTGTCAGTATAAGTGCAGTTGGTATGCGTTAGTATCCGCCCTATCAGAAGTCGGTCACAGATGCGTCGCTAGTCTTGAGGAATTAGATGATCGTTTCTAGTATACACGTGGACCGGCACCCCTTCAAACCGAAGTGGTATATACATACGTATAGTGTAATTTTTTCTCCGTGTAGTTTGCGTCATAAAACGTCGAAGCGGTGAAGCGAATATTGTGCTCTCCCTCCCACTCACGGGCCTTATGGGCGGGCATAGTGATGCGCATTATTGTTGACGATAAGCGTTATCGATAGTTTATTTAGTTTTGTCCGTAATCGTATACCGCACCGCCGCCGTGCACCTGCCTTCGCTGACACATTTGATTCTATCGATAATGGCGTTGCGCCCGCGCAGCACGCTCACCGCCCTAGACGGCTTATCTTTTATGACCCAAATGGCGCGTAGACAGAAATCTTAATATATATAAATTACGTGTCACGGTGTTTGTCCGCGATGGACTCCTAAACTACTTAACCGATTTTAACCAAATTTTGCACACCGTGTGCAGGTTGATCC
>DWEM01000314.1:0-20516 GCA_018245935.1 Agara belti belti
CCGATGCGATAGTATTGTTGTGCATACACGATACGCGTCCGGGTGTGTCCTTAGCGCACGTCTCGTCCGCTTCCAAAATCTTGATACCATCTTAGATAACGATTTACGGAATATTGACACCGCAGCGGCCAGACATGAGTTTCCTCACGCGAGGAGAAGGTTTAAGCCCCCGGTGTACCGCCGTGGCCGAACGTGGAATATCTGTAAAAAATTATCTAACGTGTGCCGGTTACCCCACGACGGTTTCCTCGATCGTTATAGCGATATTTAATTTTAAGTTATGAAACGCACGTGACTTCGTACAGTGAGAGTTGCGTGCGAGGATTTGAGCCCGGACCCTCCGAGCGAGAGACGGACATCCGAACGTCTAGGCTAACACTGTTGATTACTAAAAGAACTATTAGCAACAGTAATGGACCTCATCGTGTGATCCGCGGCGGGACCGCTCGCGCCCGGCTCGGCCCACGCGATCGTTTCATTTCCCTGATCGTATCCTACATCGCTCGTTTCGTAGCGACCGCTTCACGCGCGACGACGACGCGATTGTTTAGATACAGAACAGAAGAATAAATTATGTAGACAGAAGAGTCTGAAAACGTGTATAGCAACAGGTCTCACGTCATTCTGCCCAATCGTTCGAGAACCGTTAGCGAATAGGAAAAAATAAAGGAAGCGCTACACGCCGCTCACTTCTGTGTTTTTCGTTTAAAATAACTAATAAACAAACGCCGGGCTCCGCCGTCCCACGCGCACCACAGCGGGGAATATTGATATCGTATAATACGGCGATAATCCAGTGACTTGGATTTTAGATTCATGCTCTGACGGTCGAGGGTCGAATCTAATTCACAACTTCGACTTTACAAGATCGCATCCTCCTGGCCTCTCGCTCTACTGATTACAGACTGTGACCGCTAAGCCGGAGGGCGCGGGTTTGATTCCTTCCAGATGTAACGTTCGTGCGATGAACGGCAACGTAGTCATTGAATTATCTGCTTGGGAATCAGACAGCCGCGTGTGGAAGTGTCTCAGTTATTATTATTAAGTTCCACGATCACTCGCTACAACGGCGAAGGAAAGCATCGCGAGGTAACGTGCACATCTTAAAGTTCAATGTGTTCTGTAGGTGCATAGAGAGTACGGCCTTCAACGACTTCTCATTAGACAAGAGACCCGTGTCTAACGGTGACGCAATAAGGATTTCAGAAAAATCCACGTCTAACCGACTTCTATCTATGCCAACGTTGTGGTGAGGTCACATTTGTGTGCTTGTTGATGAATAAGTTCTATTTTATTCTATTCAATTCTCTGAAACCGCACAAGTGAAAATAAAAATTCCTTTACTAATATGAAGATAGTTTATTTCTTATTAACACAGGCCGTTTTGTATTCTGATAAGACACTAAATTATTATTAAACATTATCGACTCGTTTATCAGACCACGAGGCGTCTCATCCGAATGGTTGCCAAATTGGAACAGCTTGGTCAACTGGCTTACTTCAAAGTGGCTGACTCCCCAAGATACTAAAACAATTTACAGAAATATACAGCAGCGAGCGTAGGTAAGGACGGTAAACGCATCGTATTGGATCCCAATCCTGCTACCAGATCCACTTTTTACAACAGCTCGGAGTTACGTCATTGTAGCCAGTCATTCGCTGGTACGGTTAAACATTTTGTTGCAGTGCGATCTCGAGTCGAGCCGTGCGTCTATTGCAGGCGGGACAAAGCCTAAAATCGCTCGTCGCGACACCGAGCTCCTAACCTTGACTTATTATACTTTTTGTGGCTTACATCATGAGCTCGCTTGTTCTTCGATAATTATTTACGACGTAGCCCGCCTACGCGGTCCGCGCGTTCTGAGCCCTAAGGCCATCGCAATAGCGCCTCGCGGAACCGCCGTCGAGTACGATCGCTTACGATATCTTTGAAGTGTAGAAAAAGTTCAATGTTTTTCTCTGGCCATAACGACCGACAAACATAAGTTGCACGAATAATAACGCAAATGTTAGTCATTTAGAGAGCACATCGCGGCGGCTCGGTCCGTAGGAGTCCGTAACGATGAAATATTGCCTTCATTAGTCTCAACTAGTTTTTTGTTCGTCAAACTGTTCGTCGTCGCTCCGACTCCGGCGCCGGGCTGGCGATAGACCGCCAGTCACTCGCGTCTCGGTAGCGATCAATAGAATTTATATTTAATTTTTACACAATAAACATCACACATATGTACAAGGAATAATAAGAATTCTGGAATATTCTTTAATCTTGAATTATAGAAGCATTATATCTCTATCTGTCTATTAAATACTTCCTTTTCGCACCGTACAGATTGATTCCGTGGCCCGCACGCCCGCCGCGGGCAGATCAAAGACAGAGATGTGACGGAGATAGAGTTATACGAAGCGCAGAGCGCACGCGTGAGGAGGTCGCGTGAAGCGGCTTGCGCACCACACTTGTGTTAAAATACCGTGAAATAGTATCCATGTAACAAAATTGTATCCGTTTTGGTGTTTAGTGGAACAGAGTCGCGGTCTGCCGAGAAGTCACGAGAAGGTCTGCCGGCCAACGGGACGAGGATGACGAGAGGACGACGAATAACCAGAAAATGAAACGTTCCCTGCGGCTGTATGCACTCGAAGGCCGTGTGAACTACGCACCTACCGATTCTTTCTTTCTATATCGAAAAGCAATACTTAATAATTATAAGAAATCAGTAACAAATGCAATGATCCCGTTTTGTTATACCAAAATGTCACATATTTAAGTCGAGTATAATGAATGTGGCGTGCAACAAACGCGCGTTCCGACGAGCGGCCGGAGCAGTGTTTACTCTGACCGATTTCCGCCCGAGTCTCGGAGACCGCGCGCCGCGCCGCCCGCCGTAGCCGGCCGCGACCGGAGCCGCTCCTAGTTAACGATTATTATTGTTACTAGTTTATATGTTACTAGTCATTGCGGGCCGCGTTCTTTATCGCCTAGCGGTCGCCGCTGCGTTGTTACGATAGTATTGCGTACATTTATTTTGTTTCATTTATTTTCCGGCTACAATTGTCCTACTTCCGTATTAGGAGGCGAGGCGATGCACTTTTATATTGTTCATTACGATATCGGATGCAGGGCGGAGTTATATTAAAGTGATAAAAATTAAACTAATGAAGCATGTAACTTTGGAAAGTCGGACGTCTGCGCCGGGACTCAAACCCGGACCCCCGCAGCGGGAGTCCGAACGTCGAATCACTAGCCTATCGCCGCTCAGAACATTAAACGGAACGTATTGAATACGTCGATATTGAATGGAAATTAAAACGAAATTCCCGATTGCTTAAAAAGTGTCCAGCGATCGACATTTCTCCATCTCAGTTCCTAGGCTGCACGTCCCGCGGAGCCGCTCGGTTCCGCCGCCCCCCTCCTGGTCCCGCCCCGCCCGGTCGCCGTCCGAAACGCGATCGCTGTTACGAGAACGTATCATAGAAATAACCACGACGCGACCGCCGCGTCACGTAGCCGACCTTTAAGCGTTCGAGTTACATTTTACGTTTAAAATTGATGAGATAATTGTATAAATAGTTAATTAGATTCACGTTGAGGTAGGTAACGGGCGCGTAACAAAAAATACAAGACAAGTTTGAAAAGGTCATCGCGGCCCGGTCGCGAACTGCCGTCGACTGAAATTGAGCTCGAGTGATACCACAATACGGTACTCTGATAAATTAAGATAAATTATACGCTCGATCAAAGTTCAGGACACTGCACGATTACTGAGCGTACATCTCATAAATTCCATGCGTCCTACGATGGCGAACGATACGTCGACATCGGCGATATGTTTCCGTACGATGGTGCAACATTATTGATACCCGGTGTAACATTTTCTGGATAGCTTGCGCTAAAAATTTATTAACGAATATTAAATGATGTTCATATTTGTAATGCATATTTCTCACGACATTCTCTCGTTCGTGATCGATACCGTCGCTTCAGTCATCGTACGCATAAGCCGTTGCGTGCTCCTCCGCCACCACCGCCACTTTTTTAGTTGTTCGGCAACAACGGATCCTCGACGGCCACTATGTATTTAATGTTAGAAATGTGCTTAAGTATTCATCCAGAAACGAAGAGGCGCTAGAATGACACGTAACACGCGCGGCAGCACCGTGTACGATGTCACCGCCGTACGCGATGATCGCGGACGTCGAAAAATAGTCAACCTTATACATCGATCGAATGGAGTTCCGCGAAGTAAAGTCTCATTCGATGAAGTATCCGATACATAGTTCGCTCACAGAGAGATCGGATGTCCTCTTGATGAGAATAACTTTATTTATAATCGGCACACGACCGTAATGACGGAACCCGATCCCTCGGACGCGCCCCGGCCGGGCTCCGGGCCGCCGCCGTTGCGTAATTTTAAGGATCTAAACATACATAGGAACGGACGGCGGAGAGCGGCTTCGGTTTATACTATGTAGTGAAGAACATACGAGCCCGAACTCAATAGAATACTAGAAACTTGAATGACTTTCGTCGGCGAGCGTACATTTCACTAGTACGACGTTGCGGTCGATCGGTTCCCGAGAAAGGCGATAAGATCGAGGAGAAGACGCGGCGCACATTGGGTGCTCGATATGTGACACTCGAAGGAGGTTGGAGGTTGTGAACCTTTAATACGCGTCACTCCACCGGATATGCCCGTCCCCGGCCGCGAGAGAGGCAGAAGTCGATAACGATATTACCGCCAGCACGGCGAATAACATTCATTTGAGATCGTTTTAGTCCCAGCTAAAACTTCCAGGATATCCGATTTACAGAATAGTAATTGAAACATATCATGTCCACGCCCGATGCTGAAACGCTATTGCGGAGAGACGACCGGCCGGTGGACGATGGAGTCGGTAAATATGAGCATACAGAGAGTGACACGATTGTTCGTTTGTATTAGCATCGTACCGTCTCGCCGGGACCCTAACGAGGTGAACGGAAGGCGCCGAGGACCTTCTACGTTCGTCGCTTTCTTCGTGAGCATCATCCCCGACAGTAATATACGTGTATTATAATATACACCTAAGATTATAAAGTAAACATGTGACGCAAGAGACATCGAAAAATGCGCAGATTTATGAGCGGCGGAGATCACTGCGGAAAACAATTTGCGAGCGAGCCGTCATTGCGATGCGAGTGCTAGTTGTTGCGATACATATATCGCAGCTCGGCGGCCCGCCGCGGCGCCCCGCCCGCCCCCGGCTCGCCTGCGCTCACCGTCGGTCCTCATAAATACTCCCGGAGACATCCTCCAACTTCTGGAGCAAAAGGCCACGCCGCGGTTCCATCGGTTGGATCCCGGGTCACACCCGGCGATCCGCACTGGAGCAGTGCGGGGAAGCTTCCCGGAGCGGTATAAGAGACCCACGCTCCTCGGTGGAACGTGTACCTCCCACTGTACTCTCCTACGTGTGTTGGACATAAAAATACAGGTGCTCCAGTTCAACAACGGCGGCCGCAGCACTGACGGCGGTGCAGGTCCCGGCCGCCGGCGACGTCCACGACGACGTGTCGGAAGGACCGCGCGAAACGCACTTTCTTATGATTTGTTCAGTTTTCTCTATAAAAATATTTTCTTGTATTGTCTCCACAATGAAATACTTTATATTTTATACCATTTAACCGAAGTCCGAAGAAGCTCGTCCGGTAGGCATGCGAGGAGAGAGATATTCGGTACGCGGTGCTTTATCGATAACATGTAACATTTCAATATTTAATCGTTCAATACCACTTCGATTTGTTAAACGAACCGCGTTTCGAGACACCCGTTGGGTTCACTGTATACCTACACAATATGGCATAAATTATTTTACGAATTCAGAATATCTTATCTGACTCACCCAGTAAGTTAAAAAAATAATTTTCTATCAAACATAATCGCCTGTCATATCGTTTGATTATGTTTTACGTGCATTGCGGGCACGACTAGCGTCCTACGCTCTTTGAAATATATTATTCCTTTATTACGTTATTACATATTGTGAGAGACTTTATCTTTGTAGTTTAAACAGAGCTGAAATTTCTAGGCGATGACGTCATGTATACTTACTTAGTTTTAATGTACATTTTCTACTCTAATTAATTGTAGTCAGAACGTTTTAAATGTCGACCGAGTCGTTTGAAGGACGCTGCGACCTGTGGATGCATAGCGGGATATCTCTTTCTAACGCATTGCGAAGACAAGGATGTCCTAACGGATTGTGGATATGACGTATGCGTATCCTGTCTTTGTTCCTCTCGCGGTGAACGCTGTGTTTTGTCGCGGTCGCACGTCAGTTTCGCTAGACGGGCCGTCGCCGAGCCACCTCGCTGCGCACAGAAGCGTGTACGATAGGTATATTCCGACGATCGCTAAAATTTTTCTTGGAAATGTAAAAAAAAATCGTTACACTTTTTTGTTGATCTTTGTGGCGTTTTTTGTGTTGTCAATTCTAGCACGTGTATTATCCACGTGTAAATAGGAGGCTGCGTTTTTTTAGTAGGTGTAGTCGACGATCAGCATTACGTATCGTCGGTCGCGTGGGCCGCTCCGACCGCGATAACCTTCAGCGGTGGTGACATGTTTTATTACGTAATGATGTTTTATTATTCCAGTGCAATACTCGGTAACTCATCGGTAATAAACAGATAGAAACACCTAAGCGGTCGGTGACCCCTCGAGTTACGTATAGATCCTAATTTGTCAACAGGTAACCGGTAAGTATATAGGGACTCGTTCGCAGCTAGATAATTAAAGTTAATAAGATGGATACGATACGACGATAAATAAATAAATGAAATAAGTTAATAGTTCTCGAGCCGTTCAGTTGGATGTTTACGGCCAGGAAAAGTAGTCGTTCGCGGTGAGTCCTAGCGCTGAGCGCCCGCGGGCGAGTCGCTGAGATGTCGTTGAACACGTTGAGACGTTAGAACCGAACGTCGGGCCAACCACGAAAATCTGCAGCCCGGGCGGGCACCACGGACTGCGCTCCGCTAGTCGAGCACTAAACTGGAACGGTCAATATTCTAGTGCATATCGTCTACACTCTCTCAGTCATCGTCATCGACCCTTGCGCTACCCCCCCTCGGATACGGATCTCGTCCTCGGGAGGTTTCTCTCCGCCGACCGACTCTACGTCGTTCGTAACTGCGACTAATATTTCTGCACCGTTGCCGAGCTCGTTGTAGAATCGAGATGTGCACTTCAAACAACGGAAAGCCAGAAATAATCGCGACGGCGACACGGGCGGCCGACTGCGTGTCGCAAAGTTAAAATTGCGGATAAATCGGCGAGAAGAGGCGTCTCCGGGAAGCGTCACGCGCCGCGCTCCGTGGCCGTCCCCGGCCGCGGCGCTGGCTCGGGATCTGATACGAAAACTCCCGTCTACTTTTTGCCGAGCGCTGCTCGCCAAACGCTAAATCGGTCGACTAGTTCGTGCGCACGGGTACGCGCGCGCGTCAGTTTTTATTCGCACTTTATCCGTAGTCACGCGTCAGCGATTTAAGACACGAACACCGCGCGCTATTTGCGGCTCTTATCTACGAAGTATACATATAAAATCAGTTGTATAAAATATACAATGTGAGTGTCGACGGACGTAGGGGCCGAGGGAGACCCAGACCGTCCTATCTCGACCGAATAGCGTGCAATGCGATGCATGCATGCAATTTATGCATGAAGAGAGTGATGAACGTAGACGAAGCGCGTCATGTTTGTAAGGACGGAGATATTTGGCACTCGGTGCTTTGTGCAGTTTCTGCCTACCCCGTTAGGGACCCGGCGTGACGGTGCGTTGTCGTCGTTGTTGTATTAAATCAGTTATTTTTCGTAATAGGACTTTATTATCAGTGCCAGGTTTCTTCGTACCGCTTAAATTTGTTCAAAAATCATTATTTTTATCTGCGATGTCCACTCAACGCACGGATTTCGATACGTGACATGGAAAACGGTCTATTCGGGTAGTTAGTGGGTTCGATTGGATTAAAATTAAGTTCGATTTAAATTATCGACACATGTATAAGCTTGTATCAGAAATTAATATACGGTTATCACCGTAGCAGACATACTTACTTCAGTACGAGCGACAACCGGTTCGGGACCGGGCGATCGCGCGTCACGCGGGGGCGGCCGGAGGATCTCGCGGGAGGCGCTCTGTTCGGATACCTGTAACTCGTAACACGCTTTACGCGCTTTACGTCATACTTCGTAACCCCGACCGCCCTCCGCCGTCGCTGGCGACCGTCGCATGCCCGACGACAATCTCCGAGAGAGCCGTTGACTCGTTACGATTTAACTTACAAAAAGGTGTAACCGTCAGTTTCGGATTCGTCCTTTGACAATGATAAAAATCTTTTCAACTCTTCTACCGAAATCGGTCAGCAGAGAAACACCATGAAAGTAATGTAATAATAATGATGTACACAAAAAACTATAAAAGATCTACACACTATACAAATGTATAATGACCACACCGGGATCGTGGGCTTCGTTCGTATTGTAACTAAACTAAAATATCGAGTCGACGATCTAGTGCTAAGGTCACGCAGGTAATGTAATGTTCAGTAACTCGACTCTCGCACCGAGTGCGGCTTCCGGTCGGGAGGAACTCGCCGGAAGCGAATGACGCACTCGGCGCTATCGCCGCCGTTACAATAAACGAAATGCAATACGCCGAGTAGGCAATCACTGAAACGTAAGAACCTGTCACGTTCCAAGGTCGGAGAGGACGACATCGATCGAGTCGCCTCGGACGTTCAATGACACGTGACTCGAGGAGCAAAAAGTAAACCGCTTAGGGCCGCGGCCGACCGCCGGCGAGTTCGGCGGTGGAGCCAGAACCGCGGTCACCGTGGTCGTTCTTAAACAAAAAAATGGCACTAATGTCATAAAAATTTTGGAAAAATTTATTGTTCTGGGAAATTTATATCGTCGTCATCCTGAATAATTCTTTTAACTTTCCCACTATTGGATACTCGGTTCCTCTCGCTGGCCCGGTGCGGGTCGGCAGACGTTACACCTTTACGATCCTCGGAGACTATTGTGGACCTTCAGCGTCGATACGAGTACGAGCGGCCGTCGCGTCCGGCGTACGGCGCCGCCGATGAGTCCTATCGGTCGTTCAGTTAGCGTCGCGGTGACGGGTGACACGACAGCGAGACAGAGCGGTACGATTGAAACATGTCAGTCCGATAGATATAATTACGTCAGCGGGAGAGCGGTCAGTACCTGTAACGTTAGAATGGAGCTATAGACACGTACGATGTCTCTCCTGCATTGGTATCGTTTAAACGCTTAAGTTAATATACGGTAGGTTCCGACGGCAGGCCGACGGACCGTTCAGCGTCGAGTCGCGCGCGGGGAGGCGACGCGGTCGTGCAAGGAGCGACTCGCGTAAGTACATCGACGATGACGACGACGACGAATGCAACCGCGATGCAATCGCGTTCGGTGCGAGGTGACCTCCGACGTTTTTATTGCACGCGGGCACGACGAGCGAGCCGGCCCGCGCGCCCGCGTCCCGCAGCGGGTGCAATCTGATGACGCCCAGCACGTGTCGTCTTACGTTCCTTATGATCATAGCGCCTAACAATTATTGAGACTATTCCCACGCGCGGCTGTCCGATTCCAAATTAGGCGAATACGCACATGCGGGTCGTACGATAACCGGCCGATCGATGCGCATACTTATACGAGTATAGGTACGCGATATGCGACACTCGTATAGATATTCGTATTATACTCGGACGGAACCGTCGTCCTCGTCCGTTCGGTCCGACCGCGAGACCGAGAGGCCGATCGAAACGGTTTCCCCGCCGAAGCGCACTGCGACAGTGCGTAGGAGTCCATTACCGAAGCGGGAGCTGTCCCCGGTCGTAGCGCCGGTCGCGGCTCATCTGGGCCATATCTGGGCCGTTCGGTCACCGTATACGGACGAGTGCCTCTCGCTTTATTACTCACTCGAACGGGAGTACTATGTATGTAAATAGAGCAGCGAACGACGCTCGTCAGACCCGTAGTCGAAGGAAGTCCTCGATCCCCGGCCGCTCCTCGGAGAACTAGTCGCGACGAAACCCGGCAACTCATATATGCAGTTATTATGTTCTAGAAGGCTATTCCGGTCCCGACACTCGTGCGGACCGAGGGAGGAATGGAGCGTAAAAATTATCATAATCACCGCGTGACCGACCGATTTGTTCCGAATTTAGAACCGCCTCGGAGGCCCGTGGCGAAACTTAGCCGAGTCCATTATACGGTGATCGGAACCGACCGCTCGACCCGCCCCTAACCTACTGGACGATTTCCTTCCGCCACCCGACGACGAGTTCGACCTCGGCTTCCCCGAACCGCCGGCGCCGACCCGCGTCCGTCGGCGTTTCCATCCTCCGACAATTGCGCGAAGCGACGTTCGTTCGGTCGCCGTGCCCTCGGTTGACACGACGATACAATGAGTTACGTGATAAATATTAGAATATTGCAGCGCTCGATACAAACGACTGCGTCTCGTGTCATTCGATTATCGGGCCGCGATATTAGCGGTGACCCACCGGCCGGCGCGCGGTCGCGGCCGGTAGAACCTCACACCGGAGACTTCCTGCGCGGGCCGTGATAACGACACCGGAAGTCGCACGCTAATTACTCGACGGGAGTGTCCCACTCGCTCGGCGTAATCGATTTGACATTTAGCGACGAGGATTAATTGAGTTCGTTTTCTTAGAGCTTTACGTGCTAATCGCATGTAAATGGTTCGTACTAGTTTGGGCCGGCGATCGTTCGTGTAAATTTATTGACCGTACAGACGCGATGACTATTTTAAAACAAAAATCAAACATTGTATGTATGTACGCAATTAATACCCGTGTTGTGATCGCCGGACGGATGATAAATATATTGTATAGCATACCATACTTATATGGAGACTTTGTAATATTGAATATAAATAAGGCGTGTGGTATCCTCAGGGTTTTTATCATTCGGGAGCCGGTCGGGCGCTGATGGGACACGCGTTCACGGAACCCATCGTTCTCAATAATCATATGTATATTGGTGAGAAATAAATTAACCGATTGTATATATTATAACTTTATTAGCTTTATTTTAAGTATTTTCCCTATTGTAAAAATGATACTTTAATAACCGATTATATTAACTACACCGTATAAACGCGTGTTCCGAGATGTCAATATTTTACTAGACTTTCGACCAAGAGATCGATCAGACTTTAACATTCAGACCTAGAATAGTACCTCGCCGCCGGCCTATCGAGGGACGATTATTTCCGAAGGGCCCATTACACATTTCCAACGACTCGATACGAAACAGAGCAATCGTCGGCAGCGACTCAATTGACAAATATCAATAAACATATGTCGCTCGTATTCATATTATTATTAATTGGATTTATTGTCCTTCCACTGTCCCGACGCTACTAAAAACGGCGTAGTAGACTAGTGACGTTCGAACAGGGATGCGCGGTCCTCGCGCCGCGCGTCGCCGCACCGCGGGAAAGGTTCCGCGTCCGTCTCGGGCTCGAGGAAGATCTGACTGACGAGTTATCTTTAAGAGCGCAGGTGTGTCTTCGTTATTACGTATGGCTACTATATTTTAATAAAACTTTCAGTCTCGTTATTCGGCCGATCCGAATCGCATTCATGCGAAATATTACAAGCGAGTACTCGACAGTAATCATATTCGACCGATCGACCGCCCGATCGCCGCGGCGGCCGACGCTAGGCCCCGTCGTACGCGGCTTTGCTGTCGTCCGGGTCGTTCTCGTAGTCGTCCTCGACCCTCATCAACACTTCCAAGATCCGCTTCTTGATCGCGTTCTGGTACTTGCGCGGGAGCCGCCGCGCGCTCTGGCAGGCGCTGGCGAAGAACAGGTCCAGGGGGTCCGGGTCGCCGTTCCCCGAGTCCCACGCCGGCGATTCGTGGTCCCGCTCCGATTGTTCTTCGCCTAGACTGGTTTTCGTACTGTTTTTTGTCACTGGGTATTTCCTGAAACGAAGGTTTGAGGACTTATGAATTATCAAATTTTTGCTGATATTAGAGGAACGACTTCAGTTCCCATCAAACGTGAAGCTCACTTTAATAAAGGGATAATCTTGGCTCAGTTTAAAAATGTATTTATTATTACGAGTTTTCTTCTGCTCTACGATTCTTTCATTTTATATTTACATATAAAATTCGGCTACTTAACTTCTGACACGAAAAGGTAGCTTTCTAAAGATATTTCCTCCCGTAGCGAGATCTGGCTACGTAAGAGTTTTATCAGCCGACACCCCCCGGGCCACCACTCGACGCACGTGGGGAGGTTCGGGGCTGAAAATGAGCGCGCCGCTGCCTCCCTCGCTCTATGCCCATCGGGCATTTATTTATATATATTGCATCGGGCAAATTTACAAAACATGTTCTGTAAATTTACGAACCTACACGAGAATACCTATATTTTTACAGACTATACTGCATGCGACGCATCACCTTCGCCTGGTCATGTACGGCAGGATGAAGGACATGCGGCTCTCGAACCGCCATTTCTTGCAGGGGACGCCCGCCTTGGTCGTCGCTCCGCTTCTGTCCCTCTTTAAGCTCTGACGCAGCGAGTCCCGGAGAATCTTCCATTCCCTCTTCAGAATCTCACCTGGTAGATAGAAATGAACCTTACTCTGGCTGATCAAAATTTGCTCGCCGAGTAAATAGTATTTATTTGTACCTACATTTAATATCCAAGGCACAAAGTTAACCTGAAGCGCGTAAGTATATCATTTTGTTACGATGAATAATTCTCAAAAAACTACAAACACATAAGGCGGGTAAAGCTGAAATTCCATTAGTTGCTAACGATCGTACGCGATTTCACAATCTAAAATCTCCTATAGAAAACCGCGCACAGAGGATAATACACCGTATTACGACGTATTGAAATACCAACAAATTCGTCAAATTAATTTCGAACACAAACAAATATGAACTTTACTGCTGCAAATATAAGGCACTCACTATTAGCTCCTAATCGTTCGGAAATCTCCAGCCAACAGCGGTCTCTGATGTCAATGTCGCGATGATTCTCATGTTTCGTGTCGTACAGAACGGGGTACCTTTTTACCTCGTCGATCAATCGTTCTCTGCCCTCTCTAGTATTTATTTCCATCTTAATGTCGTACAATTTAAACAAAAAAGCCGAAGAACGCGCGGCCTTCCAGTGCGAGGTGCAAGCTATACTGTTGCCGGCCGAGGGGAAGCGAGCGGGGCGACGTTGCCGCTCCGAACGCTCGGCTCCCGGGGATCGTATCGCGCGCGCTGCGCTCGGCGTGTGCCGTGGCACGACGTACGCCTTTCGACAATAGCTTTGATTCATTTGTAGCGTAGATATTTGTTAAATCATTGCATCTAATATATAATATTCTCGTGTGTATTTGTAACAAAACTCCTCCGAAATGGCATGACCGATTCTTATGAAATGTTGTGTGTATATTCAGTAGGTCTGAGAATAGGATGTAAACTATTTTTCATACTCCGAAGTGATGAGGGTGATCCACCCCAAAAAAATTTTTTTAATTGTTTGGACATTTTTTTTTATTTTAATTTTTTTATGATTTGGCATTAAAAAATTCATACAACCCTAATTTTCGCCCCCCTGCCACCAACCTCTATTTTTTATAGCGATTTTAGTACTTTAATAGTTGTCTATTCTCGGCGGTCCGTAATAAAAGTATCCTAGAAAATTAAAATGCCGCCGAAAGTCACTATTCCACGCGGACGAAGACGCGGACAATAGCTAGTTTTATTATGTTATTGTCACATATGTTGAGGCGAAATAAAAGCATAAAGAGCTCGTGACTACATAGATCTGTACAACATTCTGCTTAAGACTGAAATTATACCTCCGTAGTATACATACCTATACATTGACATATGTATAAATCATGTAACTACATGCATATAAGATACTAGTATCTATCTCTAGTTTATTTGCAGCCTGACTCAGGTTTCTGACAGTTTTACCGAAGCCAATACAAGGATTTTCTGATATTTATTTTTTGGACAATGGAATCCTAAATTTGCCCAAAACGTAATCAAATTAAATCTTACAGCGTCCGTCTCCCGTAGCGGCTCTAGCGAACATTAAACCAGATTAAAATCCAATATGGCGTCGGTAATGTCTGAGTATAAAATAATATCGCAAATTACTTCTCTGCCGGACCTCTATAAATAAGAGCTCATGCGCCCTCTGTCCTCCGGGGACGGAAATTAAAGGATAAATGAACGAAACTCGTTTGAACCGCCTCGCCCTTATGACCTAACCGATAAATCTCATATTGCCGTAACGCGAGTATTCAAATCGCTTCCCAATTTCGAAAGCAGCCGTTGCAACGCATTCAACGTCGCTCTTATTGTGCTGGCGATAAGAGCTATGTTTTGTTATCGATCGGATTATATTTGGACCGTTCGACTAAGTTTGGATCGGGTACTTTGTAAAGTAGTATTCACTATAGAGTTCAGGTTTCTGTAGCGAATGAAAGAAAATTGAGAATAAGCAAATATTGTATTTTCATGTTTCGCTATGTTACTCTTTCGCAGACAGCTTATTGGAAAAGGTAATCGTTTCATTAAAGTTCGGTAAAATTGTCACGATCCAGGGAGGCCCCCGTCCCGCCGGGGTCTGCCGGGGCCGATGACAATAGTCACACGGAGATATACTTAAGCTCATCGCCCGTATTAAATCTACAATTAGCCTGAAATTGCCTTTAGGTTTTATAGCAATCTTCACGGTGTAATTACTTTTTCACTAATTAATTAAAATCAATAGTTCAAGGCGACGAGATGTACGATGCCGAAAATGTATCAAACGCCAAAACGAGTAGCTAGATCGCGAAACGAAAATGTTTAAGTATCAACGAAATAAAATCGCATTACCGACGAAGAGTCTAATGCTACATTTTAAATGTGCATAAAACGTTCATGCCCAGCATTAGCATTAATCGAATATTTAGTCGATCGCGACAACAATGCCAAACGATCGTCGAACACGAAGCGGACGGGATGCGTTCGCTACTGTCATCGCACAAAAGCATACAGAAAATGGAGTAAAAGTCAAAGTAACATTGTCGGCCGCCACGCGCGACCGGCTGCGGGCGCGTGGGCTCCGGCGCGGTCCCAGGTCCTACATCGCGGCGGACGCTTCTCCCGCCGCTTCGATCTTCAGCGGAACCGCCCGTAGGCTCGCGGGCGACGGTATCGACGATCTCCTAAGCCGTCGCCGGTTCGGTCCCGGTACTAAAGCAGAATTTGTTTTGAGCATCGAAATAACAATTATTTTAAATGCCGCTCAGAATTATTACGACCCGCGTCCGAATCGTGCAATAAGTGTAGACCGTTCGTAGTTCCCTACCGCCGGCGTCACCGGCTATCGAAAGAGGACCGATAGGACTTCGTGCTGAAGTCCAGCGAACGGAAGACGTTCGTTTGCTCCGCGAGCCTCTCGGCGTTCGACCGTAACTTATAGGAGCCTCGGTTCGGTGACGTCGGAGGTTTTGGACGACTCGCACTTAAGTCTGGACCCGCTTATGCGAGGACTCCATCTTTCAGAAGAAGAACGCGGCCGCTCTTACCGGCCGGGATTACAATAAAATGTATAATATTCTCGAACTAGACTAGGATAAACGTTTACGAACCGTCAGTGCGCAAAGGTAAGAGTGATTAATACCTCGAACGAATCTAAATTTGAGTGCAAAATCTGCCGCCGACGGAGCTCAGAGAGCGATCGACGGGCAATCGTGACAGAGACGACGTTCGCTCGACAACTTTGATTTCGATTCGCGTTCTCGCTCATTATAACTCCCATTAGTATCGATCGGAATTGCATCCGTGCGATCATAATTCCGTTAAACGGCTGCGGCGAGTGCACGGCGCTGCGATCCCCGGGTGCGCTCTATCTTGAAGATTAAAAGTTGAGAGTCGAACGGTGAATAGACGGTGAGCGAACAATAAATTTGACCGAAATCATGGGGACGCTTCGCTCAAAGCGATGACCTTCGAGCGTTTTCCGTAACGAAAGACATCACTAGCATCCAGATACGTAGTCGATCCCTCGAAGTATGTTAATAGTCGGTTGTGATTTTGAAGGGCCTTTCCGAGTCACACGTTACGTTGCAAATGAGGTTTCGACGGCTACGCCGAAACTGTAGCTCGCGAATATTTTATTAAAATCGTAAGGAAACGAACGTGGCATGACGTATTTCCGGATTTTCAATTCGCAATGAAGTAGCTCGCGCCGGCCGCGGGTCCCTCCGTCGCCCCGCATCTCCGAGCTCCAGATTAGTGTGGCGGAATTAAAACGATCGCGCCGCCGGCACGGTCGGTATTGTGATATCTCAACGCAGCGCCCTCCTCGACTACAGATACGGCTCCAATCGAGGAGATAATCTGAAATCAATTGGATCACGAAGCCGGCGGCGTCCAGGAATATCTCCGCTGCGCGGCAACAGTGCCACGTGTGCACTGGAGATCGTCGCAACGTATCGCCACATGCGGCCGGGGCTGCCGCTGCCGTTGCACTTCTGAGTATTTCTAAAACGCTTTAAACTTCTTTAACACTGATACGATTTGAAACTCGAACAATAACACAAAAAGTTACATGTAGCTCGCCTCGTTTGACTCTTTGACCGTATCGTTTAATAAAATTACAGTTTTTTTACAATGACAGCTATTTAGAAACTGCTGCGTTACGTCAGAAACACGGTGGTGCTATGCTGGACACGATAAAAGATGACTTCCTGCGATTGCATTTTTTTCCTAAATACAACTATACCGCTATTTATTACAGCGCGTAACACGTCCATAAGCAGGAGGCTCTCACGGAGTCGGTCACCCTTCCGCGCCTTCCGCGTCCCGTGATCGACGCCGATTCCATTTAAAAGTCACGACATTATTACGCTTCCCCGTCGCACGCTACCGAGCCGAGTGCGGTATTTTGTAGTGATCGGACGATAGCATTTTATTTCTTTTGCGGCAACCCTAACCGTATTCGCGAGCGCTGAACCCCTGACCCAAAAAAACACGATGCGCGCGCGCTCTTCCCGTCGCCGTCGACTCGCTCGGACGCGCGGACGGCGC
This sequence comes from Agara belti belti, assembly GCA_018245935.1. Taxonomy (NCBI): domain Eukaryota; kingdom Metazoa; phylum Arthropoda; class Insecta; order Lepidoptera; family Hesperiidae; genus Agara; species Agara belti. The sequence goes on from DWEM01000314.1 coordinate 17,133, forward strand.
ATGTCGCGTCTCACTCTTCGAGTACGGGAACGATCTCCGTATTCGAGCACAGTCCGGTGCCGGTCGACGGAATTCAAATATTCGAACTCTCGGTCGAATGGCTATCGGAGTTGAAACGGCGTCGACGTCGGGCGAGCGAATATTTAACACGTCTTCTTGTAAAATGCGAAAGGCGCCACACGATCACCGCGACGCCGAACGGTCGTCTCCGCTCCTCCGCGAGGCCGCGATGCGGCGACGCGGGCCTTCGAGGTGACGATGGCGCTAGAGACGCATTCGTTTGAATGATCGGTAATCGAACGTAAGGAAATTGCTACAAGTCGCCGAGGAGATCGCGTCCCGTTCCAGCTACATATGTATTATGAGTCCTTCGAGTACCCGCGTAATGGTACATAGGAATGTACTAAGGTTGCGGCTCCGCGTCGAGTACGTATAAGCGTACCGGCAAAGGCTTCGTGCGGCTGCGATTGAGATTAAAAACGAAACTATTCGAATTCGGTCGAGTTAACTTTTCAGTTCTATCATCGATAGGTTTATTTATTAGCGACGCGCGCCACGAAAAATCTAAATTTTACTTAAATTAACTTTTAGTTTCTATCTTTAATCACAGCGAACACCCGAACCCGGTCGGTGTATGGCGCGCATACGGCTCCTACGGTGACTTCGGAAATACGGTCTCTTAGTAGAAACGATCACAAATTATAAATGATCGTGAAGATCGACAGGCGAGAAGTCGCCGGAGCGGCCCCGGAGGAGGCGCGCCACCGCCGCGGCGCGGACGAACGAGACCGACGATACGCACGCCGCGCGAGCGAGCGAGCGAGCCGCCCCGTTAATTAGGATACAGAACCGACCGTAGGCAGAAAACGCGTTTTGTAAATCTCTGAAAATGCCAAAAAAAGACAATTAAAGTACAATTATTATTTCATGAACAACAGCATAAACCGAATAAAATACTATTGTTTGCGATAGAGCTGGTTGACCTAATTAAGTTATGATAATAATAGAAATCATTTCGATCCCATTGCGAGACACAGATCTCTCCCGTGACCGCGGGGGCCTAGAACATACGGCGCCGTGCAGCTCCAGCGCCGACTGGCGCGTTTACGTTTGATTTACTGATTGAGTTTTACTTACGGTTATTAGAGTGATGACTTATTTCCTCGGATGACAAAATCATTGAAGGGCATAACAATTGTGGCACTTTCTTATTTCGTTCATTCTAGTGTTGGGCTACAAAGACACTTAATGGGAAACAATTATAATGATAAGTAATTAATCTTGTTCGTTATTTTGCACTATTGCTATATTTTTTTATTATAACGTTGCAACGGTGCTTACTTTGCAGCATGTAATGAATAGTACTCATTAAAGGCAACGATCAAGTAACAACAATCTCTATTTAGAAACATAACACTTAGAGAACCGCAACACGGATCTGAACAACAATCGTAAAATTGGCACGTCTGCACTTTTAGTCTATGATTAGCCACGGCGCACACCGACCGCGTTCGCGATACGACAAATTCCGAGCGGCAACGTCGCGTCGCTCGCTTCCCCTCGCGCAGTATCGCTTCAACCTCGCATTGGGAGGCCGCGTGTTATTTTCCCCGGCGTTTAAGGAAACCTACACGATGATGGAGATCGACACAAAAGAGTGTCGGGAGAGATTAATAGATGAAGTAAAGAAGTATCCAGTTCTGTACGACACGAAACACGAGAACCATCGCGACGTCGACGTCAGGGACCGCTGTTGGATGGAGATTTCTGAGCGAATCGGAGCTAACAGTGAGTGCCTTACGTTGCTTATCATAAAGTCTACATTCGGTCGTGCGAAATCTGGCGGCGTGGCATATTTAGGAACCTTAAGTTACACTCAATAAGACAGATTTTCCCTTGCGCGTATTTTCTTCATTGTAGTTTTAGTACTGCAATTCACACACGATTGACAACGACTTATTGAATTACGGTTTAATTTGTTTTGCGCCATACCGTCACGACGATAAAGTGCAATTTAGCTTGAAGGATTTATAATAGTTTGAAAGTAATTTGACTTTCTGTCGTATCGTTCGTCATCATTATGAGGGCAGAAAGGGCTCCATTTTATCGCGGATTGTTGCCGAGCAATTTAGTAAAAAGGTTTCAGAGGCGCTAAAGCTTCGATTTAATCATAAACATTTTGAAATTCAGATCATGAAACAAATGATGTCGCATGTACGATGATTAAGATTAATATGCCATTTTGTAGGAGAGGAAACTTTATAAAATTTACGAATTTATGGGGGAAGATAATATGAGTTTTATAGACAGTACAGCCCCTTCGGCGGTCCATCGACGCATTCGGGAAGGCTCCGGTGTATCTCCGGGCATCCCGGCGGCGGCTCGCTGCGACCTGACCGTTTCCAATGAAAATATTCCTGTTATCGAAACACAAATACAGTTACAATATTTATTGGAAAAATGTGTTCTTTTATGTCTTAAATTCGAAAAGAACATCGATTAAGGCAGTAACCGCCGCAGTTAGGATCTTTCACCGCGCCGCGAGCTCGCGGCCGCGTGCACCTCTCATCCATTTCATAGACGTTTTTCCTTCGATGCGGGCGATAACCGCACGCGGCCGCTAACCCGCGTGTCAGCTAAGAGGCTCAGTGGGCGCCTGGAAATATTCCAGACGTCTCGACGTCGGACGTCGCGAGAACGCCGGCGTCCGCCGGGCCGGTGAGTGCATAGGGTCGGCAGGATATTTTTCTTTGACTAATCCGAAAAACAATTACTCACTATCAGGCGAGGTCCTGAAAAGGGAATGGAAAAATCTGCGAGACTCGTTGCGGCAAGTGCTGAAGAAAAACAGGAAAGGGGGAAAGACGAAGGCGGGCGCGCCCTGCAAGAAGTGGCGCTTCGAGGGTCGCATGTCCTTCCTGCTGCCTTACATGACCATGCGGAGGTGAGACATCGTCGGTTCGCGGCGCGTCTCCGGAGGACATCATATTTAAGGCGGTTCAGAATCTCTTTTTTTCATTGTGTAATGAGGGTTCGTAGTCATTTTTAAGCAAAGGAAATTGGCATGTTATACTTGGCATTTTGCTGGAGATGGTTTTAATTTGACGGACCTCATGGTCGAGCGGTTAGAGACCCTGACTGCAAAACCGGAGGTCGTGGGCTCCATTCCCGCGCGGAACGTACATTTGTGTGATGGGCACATTTGTTTGTTCTGTGTGTGGGTGTGATATAAAATGTCAATATAATTATATTATATTGCATGTATATAGTACGTATGTTTATCAGCTGTCCGGTTACCATAACACGCGCATTCGATTCCCTAAGTTGGAATCGGATTGCGGTGTGTGGAGTCGTCCCCTGTTATTATTATTAATTCTTTATATA
>DWEM01000315.1:0-20508 GCA_018245935.1 Agara belti belti
ATCTACTCCGAAAAACAATCTGAAATGAATTCCGATTGTTTAGCCCCTCCGGGTGGATTGATGAACATGCGTTTCCGTATATCCATGCTAGGGTAGATAATCAGAGTAACCGTACCTTTGTTCGTTACAGCAAATTAAGTGTTCTAAAAAGGTAAAATGAACTAAATAGCTTTTATAAAGGCAAACTTTCAAATGAGGATTTTGGTTTCATATTTGGAAGAAATAAAAATAATGATAAACAAAATGTATTACTTACATTTATTTAAATAATCAGTCTAAAAATTATGTTTTGCTACTTACATGCATAAGTCATATATGTACGCTCTAGCATAGTCAATAAATGTCTCTAATCCAGTTGGCTACCCGTTGGCTGCTGGCGACCCCTTGTGTACACATACACTAAGGATTTCATTGGGCTCATATATTATTAGTATAGATGGCGCTTTATGTCATATAAGCTTCTTATCAACAGATGGCAGTAATAGAAATAGTAAGTTCTGGAACAATGTGAAAATAATTATTAGTAAGTTTTTAATTCTATTACCTATGTATGTCTAACAATTGTAGAGTTTGTTTTGATTTAGCACTATCGTAATAAAAAAAGAACTTAATTAGTTTGCATATTTAAAATGTTCATTTGTAAATTCAGATGAAAATAATATTGTATTCCACCAGTTGTTACACCACTCGTGAATAGATGGCGTTAAATTTATAGTTATGTAACCATAGTTGATACAAACTGCGCGACGTCGCAACTACAGTCTGCAACTTTTACCTTATAAATGCGGTATGGCAAATTGTCCAAACTCATGGACTTTTCATATCTTACAAAGTATTTTCAACCACTTTCTCATGGGGGTGAAACTTTCATACAAATAGTTACCTAGGAAAATCCATCTACAGAGTCGCCATCTTTTAAAGCAGGTATGGTAACTTAAACATGGTTTTATACAATTATTACAAAAGATGGAGCTACAGGAAAAGTCCTATGCAAGTTACAATTATTTAATTGTATTAAAATGAATGAACATTTAATATAAATATTATTTATTACAAGCGCTATTCGATAATAATTAAAAGGAATCAAATTTCAAGAAATATATAATTTTTAAAATGTTATGCTTTAGTGAAAAGGAACATGTGACAATATCAAACATAAAATACCTTCAAAATAACGCTTACCATTATAATAATGACATTTAATTTTATTTTCAATTTAAAGTATGTATTAAATTCAGTCAATTATTTTTGACTGTAAGTAGTGACTCTTGTTTTATTATTTACATTAATTAATATAAAAAAGCAACTATTTAGATTGATGCGATATTACAGTAGTTTTTTTATTTAATAGTCTATATCTATATCTATACTAATATTATAAAGAGGAAAGATTTCTGCGTGCGTGCTTGTTTGTGTGTGTGTGTGTGTATGTGTATGTATGTAACGAATATGCTCAAAAACTACTAGACCGATTTCAAAAATTCTTTCACCATTTGAATGCTACATTATCACTGATCAACATAGGCTATCAGCACCGAACATCTAACCAGACATGGTGTTACGGGAATTTTATATATATGAGATTACGTTATTATACCATTATTTTAATTGAACCATGGCAACGCGTGGTCCGGTTTGCTAAATTTTTTTGGCAGAACAACGTTTGCCGATTCAGCTAGTACTTGATAAACATACAATTATGACACATATTTTCAAATACAAATTTGAATCAGATTTGTCATTCGCTTTTGGCAAGAATATTTGGAGATTGTTTCACGGACTTTCTTTTTTTATTTTAATGCATTGTTTTATTTTTACTTTTATTAATATGAACATAAGTGTGTTATTAATTTTACTAATTTGAAATGTTTCATTTCCATTTCCTTTTAACACAGGTATATTTGTTACACCATTTTTGTCTTACATTTTCAACTGCCACGTGTTGTTTTCGGATCCAGTTTTGGGAGAAATCTACAAATTTATGTAGATGGAAATAATAGCACGAAGCTATTTATTTAATCATATTTATGCTTAAATAATAATAGAGATTTTTGTACATGCATTAAAGTATCACTAGATATTTGTACCTACATAAAAGTAGCGCAGTCTGGCGGCAAGCAGTGAAACAAATAGAGCCCTCTAGTGTCAAGTAGGGAACAAAAATATCGCCATCTGTTATTCACGGTACATAGTTTTTCAGACGTATTGAGAGTTGCACATCTATTTTATATATAAGTACTTATTTATGCTATTTCTTTAGCTGTCAATTTACATTGAACATGAACAGTTCGATAAGTGCCCAGATTTGCTTTACTGTTTTGCGTGGAATAATTTTTTAGATCTCGGGAAAATCAATATTACACTGTGTAAGTGGTTAGCATACGTAATTGTAAAGTTTATTAAAGTTAAAAAATAATAGTCATGATTATATTCTGAATACGAATTCTCACCTCGTGTCTCATTCGTAAATTATGTTCTTAACAGAAATTTGTGATAACAGCGTTTTTTGTTATTATTAAGTACCTACATGTTTAACTGTTTTCAGAATTTTCACCAGAAATGGTAGAGGTAGATCCAAAGCTTTTTGTGACATGTCGACTGTGTTTGAACGTTACGGGTCAGTTTCAAATCGTACCTGAAATGCAGCAACAAATTAAATATTGTTTTGATATTGACGTAAGTATTTCTCAATATATATGTGTAGATTTTGATTGTGGTTTCATGTGTAAATAATAACGTCTGAACTCATATTTATTTTCTTACTAACAAATGGTTTAGTATTACAGTTAAGCTTGTGAAGACTGAATCCAAAAATTATTAATAAACAGTGTTCGATTTTAGTCATTGTTAATCTCATAAACTGTTTTATAATAAAATCCTATTAATCATGAGTACTCTCTGAGTTAACACACAAAGTAGGCACTTCCCTTTCAAGTTTTAACCAATGATACATTGATAACTCTTGGAAAACAAAACAGATTATTTTTTATAGAAGTTACCTGGAACACAATCAGAACTATGTATGTAAGGAATTAAATGGTTGATATTGCATGGCAAGATACAGTCCCAACAATAAGTAATAATAATAATAGTTATTAATAAGTAATATCACTTATCATCAGGTAAGCTCACAGTCTAATGTTATCGGGCATTTTACCAGAATATGGAATAAAAGTAGTGCTGGAACATGTGAATGAGTATTTATATCTGGGATGTGCTTTTAATAGGGATCGTAGGTACACCGCTGACATTGAGAGAAGAGTGAGTACAGGGAATAGTGTGAATGGAGTGACGGGTACGCTAATGAATAGCCAATATTTCAACCAACAAGCTCAGCTGGATATACACAACTCAGTGCTTACTCCAACGTTACTACATGGAAGTGAGAGTTGGGTATGTAAGAAAGAGGATGAAAGCCCAATAAACGCGGTCAAGATGAGGTCATTACACCCAATATGTGGTTTGACTCTTGCTGACTGCGTTCGCCATGCAAATGTAAGAAAAATGCTTTGTGTAAAAAAGCATCAGTGTAAAAATGAGAAAGGGAATGCTGCGATGGTTCAGGCATGTGGAAAGAATGATAAAGCACATTTATAATGCGAGTGTCAATGGATGTAGGTGCCGAAGGAGACCAAGACTGCCCTATCTTGACCAACTAGGTCAAACACAGGCTGACGGGGGAGTCAAGAGTCTCGGAAACCGGTGTGTATGCATGAAGAGAGTGTGAAACGTAGGCTAGAGACAGGGTTAATTGGCACTTGGTGCTTTCTGACTACCCCGTTAGGGACCTGGCGTGATGGTATAATAATAATAATAAATGAATTATTACATGAAAACTGAATCAGTCAAGTTGTATGGGTAACTTTCGCTAATCCATACATTTGTTTCAGGTTGAGCAGTTTGATCGTTTACCACAATTAATATGTAAAAAATGTCAGAATATATTAACAGAATATTATGGTACAAAAAAAAACTTTATAGCAAAGCAAGAAGAACTTAAAGCAAAAGTACAAGAGAGTGTAAGTACTACCAAACAGACTGAAGCAGAGTTAACCCTCATATATTAGGCTTCTGTACTTATTGATACTACTCGATTATGTTATATTATATGTACATCGAATAATTTATTAGATACGCGATTGCATGAGACAATATTTTATTTCTTTCGTAATTCCATGCTTAATCACATGTTATTCTTACTGGACATACCTAGTCATAAAATAACTACATATAAGTTGAATAGCACTTACACCTGATTTTTACGCTTCATATTAAAAATGTAAAATACTAAGCCACAAATGTTTGGTATGAATAATAATGGCAATGATTTGAATATTAAGTCATTATAAACTATAATTTTATTTACAGACAACACAGGGCAATCCATTAACCTTACCTCATGTAGATGAATCTTATATCTGTAGTACCAATGATAACAAAATAATTATAAGAAAACGCAAACATAAGACACAAAAAGTTAAAAAGAAAAAGATTGTCAATCGTTTTGTGTCATCTAGCAGCAGTGATTCAGGGCATGAGGAATTATCTAAGTCTACATCAGAATTGAAACGGAGATGTACCAGCAGTGAAGAGCCAAAAAAATGGCAAGAGGGTTTATGTAAATATTTCGTCTGTAGAATTTGCTCCCAGAGATTTACTTTAAAAGAAGAAATTACTAAACATGTTGTTGAGCATGGCGACTTGGAGAAGAAATATAAAAATATTTTTAACAAAAGCTGTCTAGTTGTTATGGAAAAAATTGATAACAAACCAAATCTTGTTAATAGTGATACAGTTGTAATGTATACTTCAGATTACTTTATAGAAAATAAACATAATCCTTACTATTGTACAATATATCGACCGAAAGCATGCAATTACGCTGCAGACGATTCTGAAATTAAGTCAGCAAAGGTAAATAATAACTCTCAGCACACCAAAACTGACATTCTGTTGAGTACAAGGAGACGCACAATTTCAGGAAGTTCAAGTGAAACTATTGTTATTAACCAACATAGTGAAGATGAATCCAGTACCTTACCCAAAAATAATGGTATTTCTCCCACTGTAATTGATTGTATAGATATTGGTGATTCATCAGATAATGATTCGTCCAAAAGCCATGAAATCAGAGAAAGTTCTCCAAACAATGATGGAAACGATATCAAAATAATATGCAACGTAATCGAAGCTTGTTATAATACATATATCAAAAGAGACAATTGTTCCGAAAGAAAATTTTTAGAAAGTCTGAAACACAAGGAAAGGTCTCTACAACGTAAGTTATTAAGCATTGGGACAAAATGTATCAATAGCACAGGTATTAAATGTACAGGTTTATTGAGGTATATGGAATATAAAGATCTGAACGTTACTTGGAAAGAAACTGGCACTACTTCGGCCGGGATCGATGGAAAGTTCGTCAGAATTGCTACTAGAATGAGAAAGAACGAGAGTAATGATTCAAGCAATGTGGGATGGAAAGATATAAATGAATACAAGCAGGACAAAAACACTTTTAAAAAGGGAACAAATTTGCTTAGGAAACTAAGTACTTTTAGGATATTCAATGTTTGGCCCAATTCAAATGGTATATCGATTGTAACCGAGGCTCCTAATTTATCGTCAATAGCCCCATTACCAGTTATCAGTTCAGTATACAGTCATCCTGATGTAGAAATTTGCAAAATTGTCGACTCTGATACTAAGCAACATAAGCTTCTAAATCCGAATCCAGTTACGAATCCCAAACAGCCGCCAAAAAAACAAAACGAATTTTCATCTATTAAAATTACAAACGTGGTAAGTACCTCGAATAATACAGAGTCTTGTATTGATGTTACACTAGCAGATGATACAGTATCAATTGTATCATCGGATCTGTTTTCCACACCAGCGCACGTTAATGATGTAGCTCTTAACGATGTCTCAACTAGACACTCTGTCAATACGTCTGATAGCTCTATTCGTATTCAATATCCAAGGATAAAAGTTAAACCTGCCTCGGAGCTGATGGCCCAAAAGCACACAAGTCAAGGCAATGTCTTTCAAGGCTCACAAAATGTTCCGTTTCTCAACCATCAAATGGTATCTTTAAATGGACAACAGAACTTTCAAGTGTCAGTAAACAGTACAACTCAGTCTCTTAAAACTGGCGAAGGGTATGTTTTGTTGGATATAAATAAAGTTCCTAATAAAACTGACTCGCCCTTCGAATATCTTAAGAACAGATTAATGGCTCACAATATTACTTTGTTGGATACAAGTACACAATATTCGGAGAAGTTAATGTGCTTAAATACAATTAAATTTATGTGCCAACAAAATAATTGTCAGCCAATTGTATTATTATTGTCATTAAATAGTCTCAGAAACATTTTTCGTATTTCAGTCAAGGACACACAAAGAACAGATGTACCTTTAAATAAGTTGTCTGCTGAATGGCAGAGGCAAATATTAAAGATACTTAATAACAATATTGCTCAAAAATTTTTGCAAACTGCTGAAAAAATTGATTCCGAGACTCATCACTTTACCAAAATCTTTTTCTCTGTTCTTAAATCATTATAGAAGGTACTAAAGACGTTTGCGATATTAATTCCATAATTAGGATCTGATACTCTTTGTAACAAATTTACTCTCAATGTATGCATTAAGGTTTATAGATTTACTAGCTTTTCCCCGCGACTTCGTCCGCGTGGAATAGTATCTTTTGTAATAAAAGTAGGTATCCTAGGAAATTAAAATGCTGCTCAAAGTCTATTCCACGCGCACAAAGTCACGGACAATAGCTAAAAAATAATAATTATTTTTTCTTAAAAAGTATCCTATGTTACTTTTAATACCTCCAAGAATATGTGTACAAAGTTTCATGATGATCGGTTAAGTAGTTTTCGCGTGAAAGCGTAACAAATAAACTTACATTCACATTTATATTATTACTATGGAAGTAGGGATTTTCTCTTACTTTAAACGAGCCATTCTTGTATATATGTTATTAGTTTCTCCCAAACGACTGTATTGATTTTGACGAATTTTTGTCTTTAGATCGTCTTTTACTGTCATAATTGATCTAGATAATTAGATAATAGATTCAACTTGGTAATAACCCGTTTTCATGCGAAAATCGATCGATTTTAATTCGTCTTTTACTATCTAAATATAAAAAATCGTCAAAATCTATACAGCCGCTTCGGAGAACCCATTTATATATATATATATATATATATATATATATTATATATATTGTAGACGAACAAATACTATGCGAGCGCGAGGCCTAGGATGTGACGTCATAGGTCGACTGAGACGACCGATAGAAGGAAAAGAGCGGGGAAGGAAGCGGGGGCGCCGCGTCTAATAGTTCGGTTTGAGACGGGAAAAGGAGGGTAGTTATTGCGTGTCCTAAAGATGTGTTAATTATGGTAAATAATATTATGAATTCAGTGCTTCTAATTATGTTCTTATGTAGTCGAGTCGAGTCGAGAGTTCGACTAAAATATATATACAATGATTGCTCGTTTAAAGGATAAGATAAATACACAAAAAAAATAGTTTCATTTACATTTTAACGATGGCCAGTTCTCTTACCAGAATATACTGCGGTTTGGATGGTAGTGGATTTAAAAGTACATATTATGTTTATATTTGGCCAGGCGTGTTGATATGATATTAATAATAATGTTTAGAGTTAATATTAAGTGAACATAAAAAATCGAGTAAGCTGTATGGGTGATGTGGTGGTGTGGCCCTTGTATGTACTATGACTGTGGGTAGTAACTGGTTTCATTTGAATCTCGACGAGCTGGTTTCGTTCTCTGCTTTAGTTACTGCTACCGAGAAAACATTGGCGGCGCTCGAGACTGAATAACGTCACCTAAACACGCCGCACTCGTAGATATGGATGTTCGATATTGATTTGAAACTAAGCTATACCGCTCGTATCCGCCAGTTTTTTGTGTACATATTGAAGTTAGTATAACATGAATGTTATGTAAAAATATATATTACAGGATATACTTAACCGAAGTTATTTGTATATTAATAAAAAAAATCATCATTATTTACTGTTATTTTTTTTAATTCACGTTCACCGTAATTTGTATTGGATTGTCTCAAGCGTTGACAACCCTCGGAACTTGTTGGATTGCCACGATTTCAGCAGCCACCCTAGTAACCGCCTTTCTCTCTGGACGAGCACTTGAGCAGTAAGTTAAGCGAGTTATCGTTAGGTAATACTGAGTAATCGTAATTTAAAGGAGTTGTTTTACACAAAGGTAAATTACGGCATTTAATCATATTATGTTAGCTTTATTTATTGTACACGTTCAGTTTTACAAAAATGTCTGTGGCTACCACTATTGGCAATACATTAATCTTAAATATGGTATAGTACTTTACACACGTTATCCTAAGGTCCATATTTTATCAACATCAGACAGTACCTCTTCACTGCTCGAATGCTTATGAAACATGAAATATCCCTGTATCTGTGCTGGACTCACTTCTCGTTTTTTATCTGTTACCCTAAAATAAAAATATTATTTCAAGTTTGTACAAGTCAGATAGCATAACAATGTCGATTTGGTTTTAAACTAAATTTATACTCATATGCACGACCGACCTTTTAGCAAATAGTTTTGCAGCAGATGCATCTTTGTAGAATCTTAAAAACATCAATTCTATCTGTTGCTCCTCACAATATCCTACATATTCTTTCAAGTCTACACGACCAGGTCTTATTAAAGCTGGATCCAATCTGGAAAGGCATTGTTTTGTAATATTATCAGGAATATCTCCAATTAAAACTTATCAAATAGTAACAATGTATGAATGTAAATTGGCAAAACGGAACAGAGGTAGCCCTACTTTCAGTTGGTTTTGATGATCCGAGGAATATAGTGGTTAACTTCTAGAATCAAATGGCCCAAGAACGGGAGGATTGGGCAATTAGGGAAGGCCTATGTTAGTGAGATCCTAAAGGTTACTGGATGAAATTGAATAAGTATATAAATAAATTTCTTGATTTATTTGATACAAATGTCAACGTTAGAATATATAGCTTGACGAGACGCCGTGCTCGGCTTAAATGTGTACACGCACGCACGCACGCACGCACGCACGCATGCACGCACGCACGCACGCACGCACGCACGCACGCAAGCACGCACGCACGCACGCAAGCACGCAAGCACGCACGCACACACATGTACACCGTAATGGTATTTAACATTAATAATTAAATTCTGTGTTCCTACTGTTGACAAACAATTCTCAATAACATGCAAACAATTCACGTATAAGCTTACTCGACTAGTAATCATGTACTCTAAATTAATTAATAAATATGTATTAAAATCGTCTCTACTACATACCTCTCTAGGTAGTTGGTTGTCATAAATACTATACGTGCTTCTGTTGAGGCAACACCATCTAAGCAGTTAAGTAGTCCACTAAATGTCACACGATTTAGACCTTCATATGCCGCTTTCTGGGTTGGAGAGTCTTCACGAGAAACAAAGGCTGCATCTACATCTTCTAGAAGAATTATTGACTGCTGTGGTGCAACACTGCAAGCATGTTAAATTAGCATGCTTAAAATCGGATAACCTTCATATATTTATAGAGTTCAGCTTAATTCCTCTCAAGTTGATATCAAAGTATCAATCAATTGCCAATAAAATAGCTTTAGATATGATGTAGCAATTATCCACAATACAACAACAACAACAAATCAACACGCCAGGTCCCTAACGGGGTAGGCAGAAAGCACAATGAAAATATTTGTTAAGGGTCATAATCTAAGCCTTCATATTACTTTATATAATGTTACATAGGTAAATATCACCATTTCATTACTCAAATGTCTAATTTTGGTTAGAGATGTACTTTAAAATATTTTTGGTTTTATTGCCAGTTTGATTAAATTCATTATACGTAACATCACGCCTGTATTCCCCGAAGGGGTAGGCAGAGGAGTGTAGTACACCCCCACATTTCACCAGTAAATTCATTATAACTTAAGGATTATGAATAATTGAGTGTGTTGAAATAAAATAAATCATACTGTATAATGCATTTTTTTCCAAAGAAAACCTGTAAGCATTTACCTTTATAAAACCTGTCTTCTTATATAATAAATACGTATAATTCAATTTTTTATTCTGTGTATATAATAAGTTGTAATATGATATAATGTTATGATTATTGTTATTATTTACAATCATTTTACATGCTTTGTGTGAAAGATAAGTTCATATGTATACCTAAGAAGATGATTAAGTCTGTCATCAGTAAGACCTCTTTCTGATAAGTTTAGGACACAGATATTGTATTCTAATTCTCCTGCGAGAGCCATTATATATGAAGATTTACCACAACCAGGTGGGCCGTAAAGGAGGTAACCTGAAAGTTTTTAATGGAAGATTAAATATAGTGTGTGTTAATTTATTTATTAGGCAGATAAAATGATTGTACCTCTTCTGTAAGGAATGCCTCTATCAGTGTACCATTGTGGATTATTGATAAAATCGTTGCAATCTGCCAATATTTTCTCTGCTAGTCCCCCACGAAGGACAACGCTATGAAGAGGACGACGTCGCCTGGGATGCCCAAAAGGTCGCCACTCAGAACCCATAGCTGTGTACATCACTGTCATACCTTCATGTTGCTTCAAAGCCATTGTTCTGGCTGTAAAATTTGTAATCAAGGCAATTCAGAAATATTGTTGTGAAGAAAAGATATTTCATGAGAAATTGTAGATGGTATATGATTTGCTTGAAACATTCTACTGGGCCCCATACACCTAGTATTACAGACTTGAAGATACCAAAATGTGCACTATAAAACTACAATTTATAAAATCAATTAAAGAAGTAAGATCCTAAATTATATTCTTTGCAATTAAGTTTTGTACACTCCTATTTTATAATATGGTTTATATTTAAAAAATGCTCCCTTGTTTGATCACTGATTTAGTCTACTAGTGAACTTTATCTATAAATAATTACATAATAGATTTGTAAGGATAGAGTAGGGTAATAATTGGCATTCTATGCTATGTCTACCCCATTGGGTTATGGTATAAATATATAAAATTATTAGTGTTAAATAGGATGTATTTTTTTTATGATTATAGATATTGAAGTAACGGATCATACCTTCTTCAAGAATATCATAATACAGTTGCTTATTGCGTCCAAATGCTGTGAGAGTTACTGTTTCCCACGGGATTCCCAAGTGTAAATCGAGGGTTTGTTGTTCTCTGGTGCGGTCTACTTTGATCCATGCTCCTTGATATCTAGAAGAAAGGATACAATAACTCAAAACTAATATGATAATTAGATGATATTTGATATGCCGTTGAAATTAGTAATAAACCTAAAAAAGTGCTGGCCAACACTCGGTATAAAATCATATTTCGTTTTTATCTGTCCTGTATCCTTTTGTAGGAAGGATGTCTCTACACTCAGATGTTGAGTTTGTTTGGCACCCTTCTGTGTAATCCACTGAAGCAACCACTGATAAGACTTATCCCGACAAGGGACTTCGAGTGTTATCATGCAGTGTCTTCGAAATAACAGCACAGATGTCTGAAAACCTTTCCGTAGGATTGCGGCGCCTGCACCCAATCCGAATAAACCGAAACCTGCACCGAAGTACGGGTTCTGTGATAAAGAGGCTACATATTCAGCTAAAGGCATTATCGGATTAGGATTTAAATAACTTTATAAAGAGCTTTTTATTTATAATCTACCGTATTACGATTACGACATTATCTGAAAAAAAATCTTAATTTCATTTTGTAGTAAACTTCAACGTTACAGCTTAGTGACACCTGACAATTTAGCGTTTTTATTTCTATAAATTGACGTTTCATGTGTTGTAAGATTTTAGCAATAGCTAAATAGTGTTGTAGTTCGAACGGAACTATTTGAAAATATTTATTACTTACGATTTTTTTAACATATTTTTAATGTAATGCGTTTAATGTGTTTCTTGTCATTTAAACTGTCATTTTGGTGCTTAAAAGTGCTGGTGCATATTTTTGCTATTATGTTTAAAATTACATCAGTTCTGTAATAATACTGCTGTACTTTCGAACAATATCCCATAACGTAAAATTGTCTGATTTATTCTTATAAATAACTTGGGATCAGTTTTTCTCTGAAAAATAATCTATATAAATATATACATATAAAAACTTTTTCAACATTTTGTATATTATTGTTCGAGATATCATTGGGATTTCTGGTGATTTTAGTATACATTCGTTTATTTTAGACTATTATAATGCATCAAATTCCTTTAAAGACAAAAATAGATTTTGCGACGGTGTTGTTAGTTGAGCATCAGCAACCATCGTGAGCAATCGAGTCAAGAAAGTAAATGAAAAAATCGTAAAAAGAAAAACAACAACAAAAACACTGAACAAACATCGATTAAATCACTAAACGTAATGCACAAACCGTAACAGAATAAACAACACCATTTACTAAACAATAATATTGGCAATTAATAATATAAGCATGATGCGCAAGCACTTTATAGGTAAAGAAAAAATGAGAAAATATGACATGATGTTTTTTTATAATAACATTTAAAATTACCAATGACTATAGTATTTATTACAATATCCTTACTTTAATTCTAAATTTAAATACATTGAAATTAACCCACATTATACAATTTAAATGTTACTAAGAAATAATCGGAACCAAAAGGGAATCACTACAAATAAAAATAAGGCAACATTAATTTTGTATTTACTTATAATTCACAGAAAATAGGACGCCAATTTTTAGTGCTATACAGCCTGGAAGAGTTTTTTCTTTCTATATTTTGCTATTTTACCTAGAATTTTTTTATGGTCATGTTTTAATGTTTTTCTTTCAGGCGTCTTTGAAAAGCATAAGTAATAATAATAATAACAAATATTTATATTAGCTACTGCATACTCGTTAGGTCTCATTAATTCGTTTTTTTGTTTTAATTTTTCATTTAAAGTAATTACAGTTTTTATTTATCTAATCGGTTAATTTTATTCAGTCAGTTAAGTTAATTTGACTCTTTTGTTATTATAATTCACGTTTAACGTTTAAGCAATATAAAACTTATAGTTTTCTAAGGGCTTCTACATTTAAATAAACGATTTGTGACTGTATATCTATAGAATAGTGCGGATGAGTTACGCGTAATTGCCCTCATACCACGAGAGCAATATCAGATATAAGTATATGATAAGTGCTCGTATATTACTGTCGCTACGCTTTGTTGGCGGACTCCCTGCGTTTAACTTTCGTCTGGTGCGGGTCACGCGACCCCCATACTCGCCTGATGGTCGGTTCGTTTTATTTTATTGTATGAAGGGTCCAATGTAAATATTAATTAAAATAATACTTTTTGAGTATTTGTGTACTTTTTGTAGATGTAGACTGAGATAAATAAAATTTCTACAATAATTAGGTAGGTATTTATTATTTAGTAAATATTTTTTAATGTACATAACATGTTAATTTAAAACTTTCAACATAAGCAGTTACATTACCTAGAATATTATATACTGTATACATATATGAGGAGGAGGATACGACTACCTCTTATTACGGTCTAAGTCTGAACTGCTCTATCTTAACTTTTAATTGTGTACTAGCGTCATAATAGTAAAAAATAAGAATGCACTGATTGTAGAAAAACACTTTATTGATCTTAACTTTTTTACGAACACACACATCTACTTGGCCGTGAGTTTAACATATCAATGTTTATTAAAGATGGAGATACGGATATTATTAAGTATAGTACTAGTTTTAGGCATAAAATGGTCAGTGTCGTCTTCATTAAAGCCGAAATTCGTGAACCAACGAGACATGTCGGAATATTGTCGCCGTCGCGTGGTCCCATCTGTATTTCTTGGCAGGCAGGTCACCGAATCCAGTGCAGAAATTATGCATTTTTCGCGCTTGGAAATGCCGTACAGTTGCTCTATAAGTATCAGGTGACTCTCCTGACTGTGCTTAAAAGATATCTACATTTGGAGTGCCACTTTTACCAACAAATCATCAATTACTAGGTTAATTAACATATTAATGAATAATCGTAAATCTAATTTTAGGGCTGAATCTGGAAGTAATATCCTTCTAGTGATTCACTTGAGGTCCCGACGAACGTTGATCGAGTCCTGCAAAAACAATCACGATCAATTGTTGGTATACGAGATGGGCGAAACATTCGGCGGTTATTGGGGCGCACTACCGCAATCTTTATTGCGACAGAACAATCGAAATGACTTAACATATTATACCCTGAAAACCACTTATCCAACAACACGGCCAATTGATACTGGGTAAATGTTTGTATTGATGTCACTTTTTAAATTTCAATATTTATCTAACCTCATCAGAAAGATTAAAAAAAAAAATACATAATATATACTCATTTAAATCTAAGTATACACATATACTTATTCAGAATTGCAGAAAAATCGAATGTGAACTTAGAAGTATTGAAAGAATCTTTGTCACCTGATTATCCAAAAGTCAGAGACTATATTATGATGGAGGTACCGTTGGTCAACGTGTCCGGGAATTTAGAGGTCGGCGTAGCCACATCTTCTGGCTACGATGACGACGATTTGTTTGATTTGATCTATGACGTCACGCCGAGGTGATGAAATTGTATCTATTTTTGAAATCTATAGAGCTTTTACATGGTGACGTTGACTATTTAAGTATCAATTCCAAATTGAATGGCACAGCTCATGGGCGCCGTATCGAATATTTTCAGGGATGCATACTGCATGTATATACACTCACTATCTACTATTGACTCATAAAAATAAATAATATTTATAATAGTTTCCTTACAGGCAGGGAAATAAAATTAGACATTTATATTAGCTATATCAATAAAAAAATGATGTTAATTAATCACGTATGTAATTGATATTAGTAATTATAAACGTAAATTTCATGACAAAGGGGTGTAAGGGACCCCCTTTGCATCTCGCTGACGCATTTCTATCTATTCATACGAAAAGGTAGTTTCGCCTTGAAATCTCCGTAATACCGACAATAAGCACTACCGTTCAGCGGTAGTAGGAAACATAATAGCCTGTCACTAGTATTTAATGTTATATGCATGTATAAAATATTCTTCTCTTACATATGTACCAATATGTAGCGTGAAGCTACCGAATCAGATAATACTTACGCATTACTTAGCCATCTAATGTCAAAGTTACAGATTCACAATAATTACAATGTTAGTAGTAGTGGTATGATAAAATAGGTACAGATAACCCTACATACTTAGATTATACTGATTATACCCATGTACGACTAGGTAGGTACATTGGTATGCTAAAATGTTTAATATGATATCAAATCATTATTACTTACGTGTTGATATTAATTTTGTGAGTAAATTTTTCTCGATATCATAATAATGACCGATTGTCCGCCAGAAACGGAGTGCTTTATGAAACAAGCGTAATGCCATTGATTCAATTCTCAATTTGGAGGCAAAATGGAGAACAACGTGATGAGTTAGACGACTTGCAGCCTCTTTATCACCCGGATTATAGCATGCAGAGTTTTACGCCAGATTACAGGTAAATGCGACTTGTGGCAATTTATTGGGTAAATTGTGAATCGCACCCAAATAACATAACGCAAATCTGTCGCATACACAAATGAGCATACAAAATAGGAAAACATTTTTATGATCATTATGTAATATAGGTACCCGAGGTCAGAATTTGTTCAATTCTCTAATATTTGCCTCATATACCTACATATAACATTACCCCGTAATTCAGAAAGGACCTGTTTTGATTTTTTTAAGCGACTTCAAAAAGGCGGAGGTACTCAATTCGTCTGTATTTTTTTTTATTACGAAACAAGCGGCGCACAGAGTAAAAATTTAGTGAATTCTATTACGCATTGCGTAATGTTTTACGTTATAACTTGTGTGAGTAATTAATAATTTTGTTATTATTCAGGCTCATGTTTAAGACGAAGAATTATAGACGGCCTTTTTCCAATCGAAGATATATTTCGAAGAAATTAAAGAAGAAAAGCAAGGGCTTGTTTGCTGTCAATCGTCATAATAGTGACCATAAGTAGACATTCAGTTCCTTATTATATATCATTTCACTTATGTATAAGGACAAAAAAACAAATATCTCAAATATATCTCCATAGATACAGGAGAAATTATTTTTTTTATGGAAAAATGATTACAACGCTTAATATTAGTTCGGTAAAATCTTAAAACATATCGTAAGTAAATCAAAATCTGTCCTCATAATTTCTGCACAAACCTACCCTCTGTTTCTAATTGGTCTCTTCTATGTTCATGGGTTGTGTGGCAGAAATCGCAATTTGTGCGATGAGACTGCCTATTGCATACACCTATATCAATTTGTTTTTATTTGTAAAATTTTGTGTGCATTAAACTGTATATTATTATTATTAGTATATATATCAATTTTGTTTCATAGACTCATAGATAACGAGTATTAAGTACCTATGTCTTTATTTAAAAAATGGACGAAATTTTAGGAATCGCGATGTCGCGTTAAATACACATTTCAAGATTTACACGCGAACGAAAAATTTCACTGAAATACCTACAACAAAAACACTCAATGATAATGAAAGTTATACTGAAAACTGGGAGCTTATAGACAATTATTCAAAAACGCTTTCAAAAAATTTAGTACGTACTCCGAAAACCTCTACATACACAAATATGGATTATAACGTTAGCAGTGAGTTATTCGATTAAATCGTTGTGTAATTTGAATTTTATATTACTTTTACCCATCGTTGTTAATTGTCCAAGGGTTAAAAATAATCGTAAATAAATATAACTATTATATTGCCTTTTTTGTTATTGCTGTTTTATGTATATTAGTACATATTTGTAAAGTGCAGCCAAATATTGTAAGCTTGTATAGATATATTACGAGTACAATTATCTTGTCTTTTCTATATTATACACTTTTCTTATACGTTGTTTTTTATTTATTAAATATAAAAATATCGTAGCATGTTAATATCTTCTAAAAATTAGTATTGAGTGAGCAAGAACTATCTTAGTTGATTTTTTATTGGAATACAGTAGATATACGGATTATATTTCAGAGAAATCCTCTTCGTCGACAACGGAAACGTTAAATTTTAAGACAAAGAATTTTTTTAGCTATGATATGAGCCGAAGTCGGACAACTGCTCCTGCGATTAAGTACACGAATTGATTTATTAACACTTAGATAAATACTAATCGAGCAAAATATGTTCGTAATTTAAATCTGTTCATGGTTCTTGTGGATATCCTGAGAACTTAGAATCATTTGTAACGCATGTTGCAATTAAAGTTGATTTGATTTGATTTGAACTTTAAATAGTTGTTACTAGGTGATCTCTCGTGGTTTAGCAGTCATCAAATATATTTTCACATGTAATTACTTATGTTAAAAATGTTTATGCTTATAGAAAACTAATAATGATATTCTCTAATATTTACAATTTCAGCATGCACTTATCAGATGAGAGCGACAATACTACCAGCACGGTTATAACATTGAATAAAAATATTTCATCTTATACGGTATCGTTAACCAAACTAAATCAAACAGTTCTAAGTAATTCTTCACGGGAAACTGCGCAAAATAACACAGATGTAACTGTGGAATCAATTTCGAATAATAAACTTAATCACACATTGGTTCTTACTAATACATTGCCT
Source organism: Agara belti belti (assembly GCA_018245935.1). Classification (NCBI taxonomy): domain Eukaryota; kingdom Metazoa; phylum Arthropoda; class Insecta; order Lepidoptera; family Hesperiidae; genus Agara; species Agara belti. The sequence continues at coordinate 17,752 of DWEM01000315.1, forward strand.
AGTTACAAAAGAACAAATGGTAACTAATCTTACCATTGATACGAGTACTATTTATACTCATATATTTTGATTATAGTTGACTGTGGTATACCTATTAACTCGGAGGTTTTAATAACTGTACACATTTTTTTTAGATTTCCAATCAACAACAGTAATATCTTCGCAATTAGAAGCTAAAGTAAAGAAATCAATACTTGAAAATGTTGGGTAAATCCGGCTTTTATCAGAATACTTTGTAGTACACTTGTTGTTGTTAGTCTAGATATACCTAATTAGGTACGTAATTTTTAGTTACCGACACCATTTTTTTTGTAACTCTCTTAATGGATAGTATATTAAAAATTATACGATTATTGGGACAACGCTTAGAACGTGATTAGAATTTTAAAAACCTACTTGCTTTTATTCAAATACCTGTAAAATAGGTGTAGTAAGTATTGAGGATGTTTTGTTGTAATATTTTTTTTTCAAAAAAGTTATAAGGTAACAAAACAAAACATTCTGTATATAGTATGAGAGTATAACATAAATGTTTACATGGAAAAATTAATGAACAGATTTTAAGTTTTGTTGCATATTTTGGAATTATCTATTTTCTTAAAGGAAATCTCAAGTGGGTTCGTTGGTTGATCACGAGTCTTGGGAAAACGTGGTCAAGGTAGCCCCGGCTATTGCTGAACTTCTTAATGTTACAACGCCGACTGATAATAATAAAAATACGTTTAACACGATTAATTTTGAAAATCTGACCCAAAAAAGAAAACAAAATAAGTAAGTGATGATACATAAGCGGTGTATGCAAGGAATTGAAATAATAGTAGGTATCTGACTAGTTTTTGTACTGTGTACATACAACTATAAAATATCGTGGTTTAAAAAAAAAATATATAGCAAAATAATCACTTTTATATTTTTACAAACAAACTAAGAGGAGGTACTCCGTAGCGAATGAATCATATACTTATGCATGTCTACTCGCATAAAAATGATATTATATTTCTGTAAATTGAAAAGGACAGATCGTAAAAAACGCTACATTCAGGCAATCTCTATTGAAGAAAGCCGACCGCGCAACTTAAATACCGACGAAATTAAAGCGACGCCAATTGAGAAAGTCGCGTTCTTCGACTCACGTGAGCTGGCCGAAGTGGTAGAATTACAAGACGATGAGGTATAAGCTTCCAATTGTATGTATCACATCCAACGATCCATCTGCGTACTTTGTGTACTTTCGGACACTTATATTTTGCTGCTACGGATATTTTTGTTTGTGGCAAATAAATCAGTCCTATGACACTGACGATAGCATAGTATACCTTTCAACTATAGTAAATTAATAATTTTAATCACTGTTCTTGGAGAAAGACTTCCAGTCGTGGTCAAGGGAAAAATAAATAATCACAATAACTGATTCGAAGTGAGGTTTCTAAAGTTAGCCGTTCACAATAATATAGGTACCTACCTATATCAGCATCTAGGCTAACAGTATAAATTATTCTGAAAAACGTTAAATTTGCTCTTTAAAATATACAGAGCTGAACCTAGTACAGCAATAAAACATTTCGCCGCATTTGTTGTTGTTGTTGTTTACCATTTCCATCAAATTATGTTGTGTGTTATGTGTTTTATATTTAATATTATATGATTGGGATTGGATGAATGTGAAGTATCCAATTAAAACACCGTTTCGATAAACATTTTCTAATATCTTTAAGAATATGTAATAATTGGCTGTAGCTGTTAAAATCTAACTCTGCATTGATCTATTTAACTATTTGGCTGTTGATAAATATCAGTTTGGTTTCGCAGATTCAAGGGCGCGTGGCACTGAACTATGTGAGACACTACGTAGGCTCCGCCGTCTTCAACATCTGCGATTACCGAGAAGCCAATGTTCGCTATATCTACCTTTTTAACTCTTCGCGAATCGTCCTTGTTATAGACAACTTTACGGTACCTAAGTCATTTTAATCAAGTTCCAACTAGTCAACATTAAGTAGGTAATAGTCGTTTTAATAGTAGGTATAAAGAAAACATAGATATATCTACTGAACCTGCTCATTTACTGTATTCACATTCTCTAACACGTTCGATTTATAATGTTTAGATTAATTCTTAGTCGAAGTTAAACTAATTTTACAAACTCAATACAAAACATTTCTAATCCAGCATACAACAATAGCATAATTATTTTCTGAAGATCATAGATAGGTACTCAAAACATCTAAGGGTTTGTTAGCGTATCTATTTGCATGGTTTTACAACAATTTCTAAATAAATCCAATTAAACTAAATAAGATTATTAAATACAGTGTTTCGATCATAGATAATAATTATGTGTGTTCGTATACCTAATGTAATATATGAATTTACCTGTAGTCTTATACCGCGTCGGAGGCTTTTTGCTGCTCTCTATTCAATCATAACACAAAAGGATTTAATATTGGTCGTAGATGGATCGCATGTCCATAGTGATGACGGAGACTCGAGTGCCGGCGCAGCAGGCGAGCTGTCCCACTGCTCACGTGGAGTGCCAGGTGTCTGGCGTGCGCGTGTGCGTGCACCATATGAACGCGTGCGACGGCGTTCCCAACTGTGGAGCTTATGGTGAATATTTTGAATTGTATAGACAATTTTCAGAGATGAGAGCCGAGCGAAGTTTGTTTTTTTTTTTTTTTTTTTTTTTTTTTCACCGGCTTTTTTCTCCCGGTCTACTATAGCCTGAGGGGCAAACAAAGCCGAAGTAAGTAATTAAGT
>DWEM01000316.1:0-20505 GCA_018245935.1 Agara belti belti
CCCTATGTCCCTATGTATGCTTAAATCTTTAAAACTACGCAACGGATTTTGATGCGGTTTTTTTTAATAGATAAAGTGATTGAAGAGGAAGGTTTATATGTACAATAACATTTGTATAATAATATATGCGCGGGACGGTCGCGGGTAAAAGCTAGCTAAGTGTACAAAAAAAATTTAAACACAACACACAAGCTTACACTTTATTTTAAACATAGCTAATATAATATTTAAGAAGCGAACATTCAATTTACAGTTTAAAAATTCACAGGTCATGTTGCAGGATTTCGGAAGTTTTGAAATATTAATTATAAGTACTGTTAAGATTTCGCCTTACGTAAATTAACATTGATTTTTCGATGATAGCCCAAATTGGGTCCGCAGGTAATTAAGCAGGATCTCGAGCTTAACTGGATATGTATCACAGTGACAAGTGGGACAACTGCAATTCGCCCAATTAACGTGCTTGTACGGTTTAATTGAAATTTTATTCGAATCTTTTTTAATACATGAAACATATAAATAAAAGTTTACTGAATATAATTAAAAGCTGTGTTTTACAAGAACAAACTTATAAAGAAGCTCTAAGTAAATATTTTTTTAAACAACCTCCACTTATAGTCCCCTAAGAGTAATAATTAAGCTATGGAAATTCATAAAGATCTCTGCTTGACAGTAAAAGCTCAGAATCTTTTACACAGCATACTAGTGGTATGGCAACCAACAGATAAAGCGAGTCGCCATTTTAACATAATATTAATAACAGTCCTATTACTAACGAATACTGACCAACTAATTCTTATTAACACCTACTAACTGAACTCATACTAACAGTCCCATCTCTACAGCCCTATTAGAGGTCCGTCGCAGATGTCCATGGGCGGCAGCGGCCACTCGTGACTGCTGCCAGCTCATAACATAAAATAATAATAATAATAATATTATCTTACCACTAGGAGGAAATTCGTAGAAATAAGCCGACCGTGGACTGAGGCAGCTGTAACAAAGAAAAAAAAAACGTAATAACATTCAATTGGAAAAATATCAGAAAAACCTCTTTGATTAATGTATAGCTTAGCAACACATATTTTACTCAATTCTTCGAATATAATTGAAGTTTAATTTGGGTTAATACTGCTTCTGTATAACAATGACAGCCTAGAAGTTTACATTTCAGAACTAAAGTGAATTTTTGGGGATTGAAAGTGCTATTCCAAAAGTGCAGACTTTACTACGTTATTATATGCACGTTAAAAACGTAACTACCATTCGCTATAGCGGTACACGAACAACATCGTGAGAAAACCTGCTATAGACTTTTGGAGATCTTCATACTTCTACATAAAATGTATAAAATCTGTTAACTCGCGCTTAGTCAATGTTGTACTCGGAAACTACGACCGTAAACCTTCTCTTGATGAGAGAACACCTATCTAACAGCAGACCAGAGAAAAGCGAATAGCAACCAAAATTAAGTCTCGTCGATGACAATGGTGACAAAAAGTTTGAAACCCCTTTTTTGTTTTGTTTTGTTCCACTTCTGGAGACGGATTTCTCATAATGAGATACTTTAGTTGTCTATAAACTTTTTTGTATTCATATTGACATCATTATTATTATTATTATCGTGATCTACACCTTACCCTTCAATATTATTTATTCTTTCGCCATCATTGAGTATCTCAGTTATAACTGTTACTAGATTCCGCAATAATGCATTTGTCTATGATAATTATTATTATTTCTCAAATCTTACATCAGCTTCTTGATCGAAATCGCTATTGCAATTGGTTGCCTAATGCCAGGTCCATTCTGAGATAATATAATTTCTATAAGATTAGGTTCCTACGGGAACCTAAGCCGATTATCGGGATGCAATTAAAATCGATCCGACAAGCGGAGCATAATGGATTCATGCAGCCTGCAGAGGTTCTTCGACGGTTGAAAGGATATTCTTAGTCTGGATATTATATGAGCAATTCTATTATAGAAATTGGTTTCCGTATATTTTAAGAAGCTGAATATCACGTTACAAATTCATTTACTGATGAAGTACCTACATATATTAGCAAAAACATTTAAACTTAATTGTTGAAAATGTACAATTGTGACAATTGGGATTACTTTCCCTAGAATCTACAATCGCGTGAACTTTTTTTTAAGGTTCTGATGGAGCGTCACGGTGTGTATGAGAAAGTTTATAACTTTAAACTTTCGATAGAAATACAAAGTTGTAAAGAATATCTAAAACGGTATACCATTATAATATCCTCGTACCAGTAAAATGTGTACATATTAATTGTATATTGTGCTACATTTTTGAAATAGTTGAGAATATTATTCACACGGCAATTGTCACTGACGTTATCGGTCAAATAGATTTTGAATCGCTCATAAATATTTCAGTTCGCGATCGACGCGTAATGAGATAAGATAAAATCTTCGAACACACGGAATTTATTCCGCAATGTGAAATTAATAGCCATCGACTTTAACAATACCTTCGCTAATGATCATTGCGGGGGATTGAGTAATTAATGATAATGATAATTTTGGTGCGATCATTAAACGGTGCTGGATGATAATGGTAATTTGATAAGGGTTAAATTAGCAATTAATGATAATTAACTACGAATTGTATTGATATTTTCTGCAACTGGAAAAATAATAATTACGTTGAAAAACTTTGTGCCAAAAATATTACATTCGCATTTCGCTTTTTATGAAGTATATATATCGTCGGTAGTAATTTTAAGGGACTTTCTAAAAGCTCTAAAACGTGTTTTATGTAGATTTTTAACATTCAATCATCATAAAGTAACCAAACAACAGTTTGAAGAACTATGCGGTAAGCAATCCTGTGAAACAACACTTGATCAAGTTCAAGATAAACGTAAAAAGATAATGGCCGAACATTCGAATGGAACAACACACGGAAGCTTACATTCTGTAATGAGAAATTAATAGCCATCCACATAACAATGCCCCGTTAATTATCGTTGTTGGGGTTCGAGTGCTATTTAATGAGAACGTAAATTCGTAAAGGGCTCTTTTGATATTTCAGAAATCGTCACTTTAGTCGCTTCTGTCACAGCTGTCAAGTAACTAGAAGCTATTTTAAATGTTATCCATTTTAATTAACCACTCAAAATTGGTGGTCAGTCAGAAGTATGGTCGGTATGAATTTGGTAGTTGGTGCGAAATTAATTTATAGCAATCTATTATAAACTAAGCATTTTTAAACCTTATGCTATTACCATCCATTAATTTACCATCTATTGATATTACAATTTAATCTGTATTATATTTAGATTTTATCATATGCCTCTCGTCTTTCGTCGCTTAACAATGCGCAGTACAACCAGTTACGTACCGAATTGATATTTCAGCGATCGCAGCTTAATAAAGAGGCGTAATTTACGCTTTCAACGCTGATTTAACTGAAAACGTTTACATTTGTGGTATTCAACGGCTTGTTATTGGTTTCGCGAAATGTTAAATTGATTGAAACATTTACAGGGTGAATAGATAAGTTATATAATTCGATGCCGCTTTGAGCGCTTACAACTCTAAATTTCATTTGTAGCCCGCTGATCTTGTTCGTTTAATATAGTTACTTCATTATCTGGTTACTTCAAATGATATATGTACTATGAATATAACTTGTAAGAGGATTACAATGAGAACAGATAAATAGTAACAAAATCAAAAAGATGGCCGCTTCAGATATGTTTAAAAATGTTGCTTGTTTAATGCGACATCAAAATAATACCATATCCAACTAAAACATTAAGGTGTAGTCACATTTGTTTTCGACGTTCGTTTTCAATATCGATGTAGCCTCAAAGGGCGATAAATCAAACAGAACGGTATCATATCGGTCATGCAACTGTGCGAGCGATGAATATTGATTTTCGGAACAATTTCGTTCAATACAAACGATATTAACAATGAATTGAAAGTAATGCTGCTACGATAAAGAGTACGTATGATCTTTAGCATTGTATTAGATATTTCGGACAATGTTTCTTTGTTTCATTGTAATGAGTATATTGATGCGTTTAAATTCATAAAATATAATATTCAAGGCAACAATAAAAGATGTCCGTGATATTAGATTGAAATAATGAGATTTTCGTTTATTTTCGTTTTGAGAAATCGGAATAAAATAACACTAATATTAATTAACATATTGTACATAATTAACACATTATACATAAGTACATTGCAACGAATGGATACATATGAATATAAATGAATTAAAAATTAAACAGCACTTGCTTCCAGTATATGAAAATATCGTGAGGTAACATTAGAAATCTCCATAAAGCTCTTTGAGGTGTGTGAAAATTATCAATCTGCATTTGGTCGTCGCTATAGGCTATGGCCATAAGCCATAGGGTAGAATTATATTTGTTTTGATAATCAAGATATACATTTTACGTAACGTTATAAATATAACATTTGTTATAAAAGGAACGTTAACAATTTTTGTAAATAACGTCAAATGCTTAGTTGATAATAAAACAGTTCAAAATGTATACATATGTGTCGGTTATAGAGCACCGGAGGGTAATATATTAAATATGGACGGTATCATATCGGGCGTGCATCGGTGTGGACGCAATGAATATTGATATTCGGGGCAATTTAGCTTGACCGATATAAATGGGAACCTGTATGGACGACCATACATGTAATACTTATTGCTTTACGAAAATTCGAATTTCAAGACTATCTGCGTGTATCATCGTATACACTTAACTAATTGTATTACTAAATTACTAAAGGTATACGGTATAACTATAAAATGGAAAGGAACACAACAAATATTTGTGTGTTTGCTACCATAGTTAATGAACTCGATATGTGTGTTAGCGTAATTACCACACAACACTAATCGAAAATGAAAAATATTTCAGTCTAAATTAATAAAGGATATGAGAAATAATTTTAAGCGTTAAAGACCGACATTAAGTGGATGGTTACTTTTAATGTTAACAAGAAATTTTAATGGACCCATTCAAAATACTTTTAAACCAAAAATATGGATTAAATTAAATCTTTGGAGTAACCGTAAAATAAATCAGTGAATTTTATAGATATTTCTTGGCACAGTGTGGCAGGCTGCTCTATAAAATCGGTAACATTGTTACAATTCAAGTTGATCAGCGTTCCAAGAAACAGCTTTCGTTACAAATGCGTGCGCATTTCGAACTTAATGTTTCTGATTCGAATGTCTCACTAAAACAGTCGATTCCGAAGGGACATTCCGCCGCTGCTATCTCCTACATTGACATACATTAAATCGGCATGTCTGCTAGTCAATTAATGCGCCACGACGGGCCGTGAAATACTGAAACGTTGATCAGTGAGATTTAATCACTAGAATAATTTAGAATAGACAATGTAAGTAGAGAAGTAGATAGATAAGATATGTAAAAAGGAATTTAAGGTAATGAAGAATCCGATTTAAACCGAAACGTTGCAACTAAAGGTTCACGTTGAGAGTTCTTAGAAGCAATCAATAAAAAAGTTGAAAAAATTCAAAACTTATGAACTTGTTTCATATCGTTTGACGTTAAAGTTACCTAATTCTTATCTATAGACGTATTAGCACTGTATTTTTTTTAATTCACTTTATTTCCCTGCAATATTGTTTAGAGGTACAATGAATTGGCGCAGTATATTGCAGTAAAGTGATATCACATATACTTGCAAATGCCTAACTACTTCACATATTAGATCAAGAGGAAGACAAATCATGTCTTTGGCTTTGGGGATATTGGAAATTGATTTGAATTATATTCAACATGATGACGAAAGTTGCCTATGTGGTAATGTATTCGTAAATTGATCTAAATTACATTGTGGAGTCTTGATCAATTCTGATATAACAGATATATCTTCTAGTTAGTCAATTGTCACCGCTGCGATAGTCGCCACTAACAATTATGGACAAAGTGCACGACAACTAACAACCGCTTTTCAGTCACATCGGATATGTATAGTGGAATTGCATGAAAAATGTTATAATCCAGAGTAATGCATAGTATATCTGGAATATCTTAGAGTCAGTCAATTAACACTGGTTTGCCGCTCGCGACTAACAAACAAGCAGTGTAGAGCGACAAGATACGGACTTGGGATGCGCGCAAACATGTTTAGGGCGCGATCATCACATCTATATTGTGGACGTTTACTAGAAAATGTACGACAATCTACTGGAATTCTGGAAAATCGTGAAGTTAGTCAATTAGCATTGATTGAATAGTCGTGACTGACAATCGCATATAATGAGCGACGGGGTGATAAGAACGAAAACCTCGCCTCCGAAATACACACTTGCGACACGAAAGCAACAATGCAAGAATGACATGAATAGAATTTTTTTGAAGTCTCACGGATGGGTACCGGTGTCTCTCGCGACCTAGGAGACTAGGATCCTTGGAGCACTTTGAGCAAAACCACTGATAATCTAAAAAAAATATTAATAAATGTTTAAAACATTAACGCATTCAATAAATCTTATCTCTTCCATTCAATAAAGGTGTCTGACATATCGGATATGGCATATGAGTTATACAATGTATATTTGCCTTTATGGGGGTTTGGCTTTTATAAGATATATCACATTTATAGTCAAAACAACCTCTGTTTATTTACGACATTGTAGTGAGAAAGATAACATCCAATTATACAAAGCTTATGTCACTCTCCAGCCTTTCAACTACCTCGGCACCAAAAATCACATCGATCCGTTGCTCCATTTTGACGTGAACGAAGGACAAGACTTTTGCATATTAGTATGTATTAATAACGATCAAATTATCTCAGAAACGCCACGTTAAATATGTCGTACAGCAATGCAAGACCATATTCATTTGTCTTGTAGACTTGTATGTGAAATCACATGTCAAATAGCCCATTCGGCCGGCCATTGCCATAGTATGGACGCGCTACAACTCTCCGGGATTTATCTAAGTGTCTGCATAAATGCGCCAGTACTTCGTTATGTTCGTGCTATCTGCTCTCTTGTTCTGCTTAGTCCGATGTTGGTTCGGTTTAAATTGGTACCGGTTTAAAACAAACGTGGTATTGGTGTAGCTTGTTTTAAAAGCAATTACCTTACAGCGGCGATGTTAAAAGGAGGTTAACGTGCTCCGTATGAGCGATATGACGGATACGAAAATAAATTTGAACCCACAGAAAATTCACTACTATGTAACTGGTTGTGGATGTTGTGCGTTGCGATGATTAAAAAGTAATTTATTGTGTCGATAACGACCCGAATTTATTGTTAATTCTCTTGTTAAGCCGTAAGCCCACGTGGGTTTTTTTTATTCGTTTTTGTACGTTCACTTGTGCGCTTACCTTGTAAACGTTAAATACGGTTTTCATAATCATAAGCTTATACAATTTCCTAAAAGTTATTTGACGTATGCAGGTATAAAAATATGTGCATAATACGATGTATTTTTTGGATTTTTTTGTCCACAATATTTCGGCATAACTCATAAATACAAGTTCGTAGTTACAAAATTAGTTTAAAAACATCCATAAGTTCAAGGTCGTTATAAAAAATATTGAATTTGATGATTGGTAAAATAGCTCATTTACCAAACGCGATAGAGTGTCAGATATTTGGGCCAATAAAAATTTCAATAAACAGTTAAACGCTGGTACCAATATAAATGTAAGATTTAACAACTTAAATCAAAATACTCGTACACTATAACGACACGTGTTAACCGAGATTTGATCTATACATTCGTCAACTGTCGTCAATACTGTCTAATTAAGTCAATGAAATACAATTTGTGAAAATTCTCCTAGCATTTACATATGTGTGGCTTCGTTAGCGGTACAATTTTGACGTATAATATTCCCCCGTAGAATTGCCACTCCTCGCTTCTTAGCCCCGTATGATGAAATCTTCAAATTCCTCTGTATGTATAATTTTCCTTCTTCTTTGGTTAATGATTAAGTCTAAGCACGTATTTTGTGAAAAAGTTTGGAAAAAAGTCATATATCATCCGACTTTCATAAGTTCAGACGTATGCTAAAAGGTATTATGAATTTTTTTCTTTACGAAAAGCACTTTGTTTAATACATCGTCTTCTTCAGGTACTTTTATTTTAAAAATAAAATGGAGACATATATATTTTTGGCGATAAAAATATTATTAGAATGCTGAATATTTGTTATAAGTGTTTTAATGCATATATTTAATATTTCCTGGAATCTTAAACAAATTCCTGCACCACATAATATGTTACTAGTGTTTAACAGGATACCTATATTTAGAACGCATTTATAAGGTTCAAGTTCCGACTCTGCATCAGATCAAAAACATAATAAATAAACAGTTCTAATTCAATGCATATTCCGTGTGAATTCAGATTCAATTCCAAATTGTATTAACAAAGCTTATCCACTGTACAATATCTGCAGGTGGCATCTTGGCAAATAAATTCACTCAAGCATGTGCAGTCGTGGGCAGCATCTAGTTGCCAATGGTACAAGACGCTGTGAACACGCGATCGGTAAGGTTTTTACGAGGTAATTCATTAGGCTAACCAGCTTGTACGAAGATCTAATTAGCATCCAACGACACGGGAGCGTGGGCGAAGCCGCAGGTTTAGTGCTGCCGATTTTATGAATGAAGCTCTTCTCAGTCCTAAACGCTATCTTGTTCTGCGAGACCACCCTCGGCCAAACTTCCATTGATACGATATTTTGTATCAGGTGCATGTAAGTTTGATTGTAGATAGCTAATTAATGATGTTTAATAGACAATTTTGCATCTTAGACAATGATTTTAATACACGATAACGACATATCAGCCTTATTTAGTTTCTTAATTATCTGATTCGTAAGTATTTTTGTACCAAAAGCATTTTTTTAGTATCCGTTGATAATAGTTTTTCCATAATGAGAGCAGAGATGACAGCAGTCCCGTGTCCAACATAAAAAGATAAGGGTCCTAAAAAAAAGTTTTTTGACAAGTTTCCTGTTTAGAGAGCGCTTCCTTACTCGTTATCCTTTTAATAGTTTTCTGTCCTTTTAACAGTTTATTCCTTAATCTTTATTGTTTAACGTTGAAGCCTTCGTTTTCTTTCACCCACTTTATCTTTCTACTGGAGTCGAACAATGTGATCGCTATTTGCAAGTTAGAAAAAAAAATTATATTTAACGATTGTTTTAACTTTGCTTGTAAGTTGTAACGTGAGGATTTTTGGCCTACTCGCGATACAGGATAACAATATTTATCTATCTATACGCCAAGTCCCTCTGTCCTTACAAATCTGACGTGTTTCGTCTACATTCATCACTGACTTCATAAAAACACGCCGGTTTAAACAAAAAAACAACAATAATTATATTAAAATATCATCCGTACATTGACTACCCGCATGATTGTTTCGAGTGTCAGCGAAAATATTAAGACGATTCATCAAAACGAACCTGCAGCCAAACTTTAAATTAAGAACATCTCTGAGAGCCATTCAATTGTACAGCTTATGGTAGAAGAAAATTAAATGTGCATTAAGTTTAGAGCCTTTATCGTAATATTCTTTGAGTAAGGAAAAACTTAGGATCTTCTCATTTACCATTACCAACCGATGCAATATTTATTATTAATTTATCTTCTTAATATACATCAAAGAAGGGACTACACACTTTTTCAATTATTTAGATCAAAAGAAACTTTCACAAAACGGAATTCTAGCTAATAGACTGAGCCGATCACCTTTCCTCTCACTATATGCAAACGTATTTTAACTGATTTATGTGATGCTCAGCTTGGATACTAGATAAGAGGAGAATAATATATCTCAACTGAACGCAACAATGCCTGCTTTCACCTGATATAATTATTTCTATGGCCGCCAGCCATGTTAATTGAAATTTATATCGCTTCCTACCACGAGAATGTACTTATTCTGCTTCAGAATGACATACCACACTGTCCATTCAATTTAATATATAGCTTTTTAGTACAAACTACCTATTCAAAGGTAATCTACTTTTGTTGCCATTTGTAATCGCGGCCATAATTCGGTTTTAATTCTGTCGAGTAAATTTATTTGTACGAGTGTACGTACCTAAAATGATAATTGTTAGGATGGCATACATTTGCATGCTAAGCGCCTGACATATAAATGTAAAGTGTTTTCAGTCACTAGTCTGTTTATAGAGTTGTTCTTGCCTGGCACAGGTGGCTGTCAATTTGACAGTAGCATTTGTCATTTTGACAGTAGCATCTGTTCTGGAATTGAATTTCATTGGATTGTAGTACTAATCAGAGTTACAAAAAAACCAATTTTGTAGTAAAACTGCTTTATATTATGTCATTGTTATAATCGTGTCCAGTTCGTTGTAATTTTTGATTAGAATACGAATTTTTTTATTAGAATTATACATTACTCAAGATGACATGCTGAAAGTGAAATATATCTTACAGATTCTACACTACAAATATCATTCATTCCCCCCTCCTAGTAGTAATACCGTTACAATCTGACACATAATCCCCAAGGCTTACCTAAACGCACATATACATGTCAAACGGTCACCGGGTCGGTTACTACAGGAAATATCTGTGTATATTTGTCTTAATAGTTTAATCCTTGTTCCGAGATGTAGGCTAGTGGAACGTACATAGATGGATGTCTGTGTTCAAGTTCGTAACAGTGGTTTTCTGTTTAATGACGAACTAGGCTATTTTATTTTGTTTACAACCACATTCCAATGTTCAAAAGGAGAAAGAGCAGGCTTTTCAAACACCAATTTAAAATACCTAATGATCTAATTTAAAATATCTAAAATATAAATTACGTTCTATAATAATGATAACATATAATGATACCTTATAATGATATAAATAATATATCATTATAAGGTACATAGAACAACGATACGTAAATAACTAACTAACTTATCCTATTAATTAAAAATAAATAAAAATTACTGAATAATTATATAGGTGCTTCATTGTTAGCATAGTTTGGATTCAGGTTTGGATTTCAGTCTCCCTTTATGGGGGCTCTGAATACAAATTCCGGAACGCTTTTCATAACTCAATCTATAAATGTTATGTATTAACGGTGAAGGAACACATCTTGCAGAAACCTGCACGCGTTAAAAACTTATGTACAATAATAATAAATGTCAATTACTTTACATTAGGCGGAAGCACCGTGTAGTGTTTTAACACTTCCTTGCAACGCAGGTACGGGAGACCGCTGTCGCCGATCGAATGTCTGATTTCAATTAAGATTAGCCATTAAATATGCAGCGTAAAGCTAAAAGTAAGCCTTATCTCAGGTACACCTGTTAAAGTCGATATAATTTACGACCGCACCCATTTCACGTTGCGATCGCGAACAATTCGATAACGCGGACCTGGAACACAATAAGGGCGTTTTTGGTTTCACACGGCTTAGTTATTTAAATGATCATTCGTATTATCGTCTGTTAATTGAGTTTACTGTTGATAAATTAATTCGAAATAAACACATGCTCAAACTTTAATTGAATAATATTTGAAATCAAAATAATCTATATGCAATGATTTATCTTCAAATGTAGAGTTTACTGTGTTTTCAATACTATTGATATTCTCTTCTCTGATGTTATGATCTTCATTATCATCAAGACCAAATACTTTTATCATTACACAGGTCACTCAGAATGAGATTTCAGATCTACCAAAATGTCTAAATGCGAGGAAAATGAGTTAACACCCCGTTCGAAATATTTCAAAGCTTGCAAGTTTCCTCACGACGTTTTCCTTCGTCGTTATATTTTGTGACATTTAATTTTTAAACATACACATATTATGTAACATACTTCCTGAAATCCAGTAGGGAATCTGATTACTCTAACATCCATCGAGTGACGGTATCCTCTATACCTTCCTCTTTCAATAACTAAACAAGCATTATAACCATTCAGTTTCACTGTGTGTACAATTAATATGCGTAGGAGTAAACACATTACTTTGATTTGTTGTTATTGTGCAGACGAACCGACATTCACGCCTCCGATAGCGATTTCGAGTTCCGATACGATGCTTTTTAGGGCGGTGATCCATTGGCTAGAGGACGAGCCAACGGCAACAAATGCCGTTAGTGTACCGGCTTTAGAAGTGTGATTTCCTTGAAGGAAAGCCTGGTTCTTTATTGTTTTATTAGCGAATCCTCTTGTCTTCTCGACTCCGTAGTTTCTAATTATTTCTAACGAATGTCTATTCCGGAAGTTAGCTAATCCATTGATGTGACAGTAGTCTCAAATTCGTAATTCATACATATTTCTGTTTTGTACATTTATGGTAGCAAATTTTACTCGCAAATGGATCTAACGTTTATGCTTATACAGAGCCAATATGTTTATATGCCTCGAACGCCTACTGCTCGTTTTCACAATTGAAATTTATCTGTCTTCTAAGGATGACACGTTTAAGGGCGTTTACACATGTACGAAGGCGAAATATGCACAATTTCGCTGCTAAGCATATTAAACAGGCAAATATAATATAAATAAAAGATTGCAGTGTATATGTTAATCATTAATAGAAAAAGTGTCGACCAAATCATATGTACATTAATATGTAAAGAGAAACGTGATGAAATGACTGGCCCAGAGATCGACGTACAGCCCAAAACACTGAACCTAGAATCCTCACATTTTGCAAATAGGTTTTTATATAGCATAAGTGAGCACTTAGAAAAGAATTTTGGAAATTCCACCCCTAATACTATTTATTGCTTTCTAGAGACTCGACATTTGCGCGAGCAAAAGCTAGTCTATAGGTACAATATGGCAACACGTACTTTTAGTTATCGCTGATGTCAGCAGAAATGTCGCAAACCCAGTGTGAAAAGACACGTGACGTGATATGTATGTTACATTCTAAGAAATTTTTACACAACACTCTTTCTTAACGCTCATCAATGTTTAGTTTCTTTGTAACAATATTTACGCAATTGAATATTCAAAAATTTCCACAACATATTTCATGACTGATTCAGCGATACACGAAGATGCAATCATATAACGTCGTTGTGTATTGTACGCGTCAGTATATGTGTACACGGCTTTACTATAACCGACGTAATTGTACGATACTTTATACGTATCTGATTTTCTTTATGCGAAATCAATAAAGCGTGGATAAAATATTCACAAAGCGATTTTACTGAGTTATATAAGATTCTTGTACGGAGCAGCGAGAAGGGAGATATAGAAGGTTGAAGTACTTGAAATAGAAATATTTGTAAGCATCAATTTAATCTCACTGAAATAGCATCTACTTGGATCATCTACACGGATTGTCCTGCGTGTCAGAAAACAAGTAGACTTTATACTGGAAAAACCGAACGCTCCATGAGCTTACCTTTGATAGTTATGTTGCTGATTGTGCATCAATGGTTGCGTCGGCTGCGCGAGCAGCAACTGCTTTTGCTGCTGCTGTCGCTGCAGCATCTGCTTGCCGAATACGCCGTACCCGAAACCGTAGATCTCATCCTCCTCCTTGTCTGTGAGACAGCTTGAAGGCTGTAGACGAAAACACCACATTTCAATTTGCATGATTCCATACAATTAATGAGTATCAATTCAAGGGATTGAAATGACAATAATGACGTATACACAATTTAAGGTCTTGGAAAGTAGAGACAAAACGCGGTTACGTTAAAAAAATCTGTTAATGTTTGATCATTACTTAGAAATCATTAATTGAACGGGAAAGGAAAGACAATGTTGCCACTGGTCTAACTGGTACAGGAGAACTACTTAGAATGGCATCTTAAAGATACCAGAATTCTTAAGTTATATCGTTTATAAATAGTTAAGATTTATAAAACGCCTATATTCTACTAACAAATAAAATTAATTGGCCCAACAATACTCGCGAATAACGTAAATGCAAATTCATAATTCTGAAAGCAATGTCTTGGAAGATTTCTTAGTAAAACGTTCATAGATCGTTTCAAATAAAGTGGATTTCAAATCGCGTGAAATATTCCGGACACTAAGACATTTGAAACTACTGTTCGTATTTAATTAACTGCTTGCCACAATCGAATAGTGGTTGAATTCTGTTGCAGTACTACGAATGGAATTGACTCATTACAATCAATTCGAACGATAAACGCTTCACAATATTCCAGCGAGCAATAATTTACACAGACATTCTCTACGAAACACCTTTCAGAAACCATTGTTTTATCGTTGCAGTTAAATTAAATTGTATTACTCCATACAATGGCAGTTATGATAGCAATGTACGGATTGTGTGACAATTTGTTATATTTTGTCATTGCAAACAGGTGTTTGAACTAAACATTTATTAATATATAAGAATTCATTATATATAAAGTTATGTAAGTGAGTTCAGTTAAGTAAATTTAAGTTATATTTAAAGAACTAATTATGAGTAAAATTTTTCTGCAGTATAAAAATTCACAAGATCTTATTTCAATCAATATTGCTTTCATCTGCCGTAGGGTAATTTGGAGTATCGCATTACAGGTTTTGTTTTATGAAGATCGATCCACGGTTCTTGAATTACCAAGAAAACAAACTCGATGCGGGTAAAAACGTACTTACTTAGAACAAGATTATGTATACGCAAAATTTTTGGTACTCGCTTGAAGGCGCAAGAATTTGGCTTTTTAAATTGTATGGTATTTGAACAGATGAGGTACCTTTTTTGTTCAGATTTTGGCCTGGTATCATTAAAGTACGTGTTAATATTGAGTGGATACAAAAAGTTGTATATACTCGTATAGGTATCGGGTACTAATTAGATCACGCAATATGTTTTTAAGCATCAAATTCAGACATCGGCTATAAAAAGCAAACAAGCGAAAGAAGCTTTGAGACTTAATTTGGAATAATGCTTAGTTTGTGAAGGTACTACCGTGGTATCTAATTCTGCAAAACAGCAAAACTCGTACTGCTGCTTTCCACCGCGAAGGGACTGATCTTCTTTGAACAGTATTTATTTTTCCAAAAACTTACCGAGTATTTTCCGGGCACGTAGATTGGCTGAGAGTGCGACGTTGTCAAGTTGTTCAGAGCTAAGGAACCAGGACTTGCCGATGGAGGTGTTTGAGGTGTTCCAGGTCCGCCGAGTACCCTCATTCTTGGAGACATTTCATCCCACTCGTGCCTCCTTAACTCCTCGAGGTGGTCGAGGACATCGCCGTAATGGGTGGAGAAAAGGTCTGCATAACGTGACGCAAGACCTTCGAGATACCCTCGGTCGCCATCCTGTTGAAAGAGACAGAACTTAAGTATATATAAATATATTTTATTCCTAAATAATATGCTTGCACATAAACGATTAGTGCAATTTTTTGGACAGCCATTTTAGAAAATAATTTTAATATCAGTCTTGTTAGGAATACGATTTTACGGTGTCTAGGATAAAACATATTCGAAAATAAATATTTAAAATGCAAATTCAAATGAAAATAGATAAACGCGAGAAAAAAATTCACTTAAAACATGAATGAAAATAAAATAAAGTTAAAGAAAGAGAAAATCAAACCAACCCTTCCAACGGAACAGTCAGTCTGAGCAAGACAATTCTTGCAACCACCATAATAATGTAACAAGTGAGAATTAAATCTGTAATTGTTTGGTACGTGCAAACCCATTCCCTCAAGCTCCCTTCCTTCCACGCAATTTCCGTTGAAAACGTGAAGGAAAAAATGGAAAAAAGTAGGTAATTAAAATCACCAGGTCCAAACCAGTGACTTGTTGCATGGCAAACGAACAAGCGGCGATTCTAGAAACGTAATATATGCTGTGCAAACATACTTTATACATACATAAAACTAGGTAATACAATGTTAGAGGAGTGTCAATTACGATTAATAAAAGACATTAGTAGCAATGAAGATACCGAAAACCGAAATATTGGCCCAGTTAAGGTTCTTGAGTATCAGAGAATTGGCGGATAACTCGAAAATCTGAACATTCCAAAATATTACGTTGACTTTTATATTTTCAATCGCTCCTACATGATCTCGAACAGTCTAACAAGAACTAAGGTAAAATTCGGGGTTGTTTGATTATACGCAATTAAAGTGTTGCTCGATTTTTCTAATTGGGCTATTTCGGAGCAGTTAAGGTTTAATGTCTTATAAATTATCACTAAGTCAGGAGTCTTAGTTGTTAATACTAAACCTCTTAAAAGGTGACTAAATATAATTTACATTTGCTTGATTTTATTGTAGTAAAATATTTAATGTTAAGAGAATTTTCTAAACTTCATTTGACTTGTTTTTTACTTAAAATATCAAATGAAGACAAATAACTTTTCAATGATAAATATTTCGATTGTTTTAAATTGACTTCACTGTTACTTTCCGCGAAATGATATTACTACCGTTATACACAAACGCGATGCACTATAGTTAGTTACACTTAACTGTGTCGACGAGCATTGTACACTCCCCTAGACACCAATTTGCAAACAACAGCGA
Source organism: Agara belti belti (assembly GCA_018245935.1). NCBI lineage: Eukaryota > Metazoa > Arthropoda > Insecta > Lepidoptera > Hesperiidae > Agara > Agara belti. Next base: position 16,500 of record DWEM01000316.1, read on the forward strand.
TATAACTATAATACAAAGACGTAGTGTCATACTAACAGGTTCAGAATATTAGTATACTATATACAGACTACTGGTACAGCTGTGTGTAGGGAAGGGCAAACAAAAGGACGTGAAAAGAAGATAGTTTTTAATTGGCGAGACTTTATGTGTGTGCAATTTGCGTTTGGTGAGATTTTTATTAGCAAATGTTTTTAAAGCAGTAATAATTCGATTATATCGTTTTTATTTATTACGGGAAACCGTGATTGTAGTGAAAGAAAAGTTACATTATAGATGTAACGAAACCATTTGATTCTCGTGGAAGTAATTTAAAAACCAATGGTCTTTAGAAATTAAACCTTGATAACGATTAGAATTAATAATTCAATTGCAAATATGATTACAAAATAGCAGATACATTTTAGACAAGTCCCAGGGACACCACAAATGCTATTACGTAAAATGTTTGCAATGTTGCGCACAAAATCAAAGTTAATAACACCGGGGGAGCAAGTTAAGTCGACCACCGCGAAAGGCCAGAGCGTAACAAAATAAACAAAAGCGAAATAATCTCAGCCGTAAACGAACTCTTTCATTAAGACTTGGAAACCAAAGACATGGTCCGCGGGCGAGTAATTCCCTGTTTCCCCTAGATAAACAAGGCGTCTCCGCAAAACCGTTTGGGCACGATACCAGAGCTATCCCGTCTCAGATTTTCTGCTTTTGTAAACATCGATGTGGTTTTCCATAAAATTATTATTTTCGAAATCAGTCGTCATATTAAGAAATACTCTTTACTGTTTAAAGTCTACACATTATTTATATAATATGCATAGAACAATATAACAAAATTTTCTGGAAACACTTTTTGTAATATAATACGTACTCACTGAAAATTTCAAAAAAACTGCAAAGAATAAAACTTAATTCTTTATAAGGTTTGTATTTCACCATCACCTAAACTGAATAAGAACTTCTTGGATAGAACGAAAGAGTTGAACATCCTTCAGCTTTTAAAGCAACTTAATTAAGTTACAGTGTCTATACAGCTAAGAAGACTTAACGAAGATACAGTTCTTTCGTACCAACAGGATACCCGTCCGTCAAATTGAAAAGAATCGGCAGCTAGCCAGTGGAGAAGCATACTTAGAATTCAACCAGCGGTCTTGCATCGAGTCAAAGATGGCCGGGGGTTTATTTCCATTTTTAAATGAGAGCGGCTGAGAGCTTTGTCGGCTCCGAGTTTGTGCTCTGCGTTTTAAGTGGATTAAATCGCTCTACGCTCGTAAAACCGACAAGTGCTACAGCTAAGAATTCAAGTAACCGTTCGACTTTTGCATGAGAAAGTGCTCGCGGGACCTCGCTTCGCACTCACTCCGCGCAATTTGATGCGGCAGAGATTTGTTTTTTTTTCTCCCTCTTAAAATCGTGGCCGATTCACGTGTAAGCGGGATGCCGTCCGCCTTTGTGAATACTCAATGAAAGAAATTCATTAACGCTATCTCTCAATGAGGGGGCTTTTAGGGATTACCTTATTGTCAATTGTAAAGGACTAGTTTCGTATATCGATGACCAATAATACACTAAACATCTTTCACTCGTGTTAAGTCGATAATGTCTACTGGATACTTCATTACGTATTCATTGATAGTTTAATAAAGTTAATCAGAAGTTTCGATATCAAAAGGAATTTCAATATTGAACAGCCAATTACTGTCACTTGTTTGACAAGATTAATCATTCTGGCGTTTCTCGTAAGCATCACTAATCCTAGTTTCTCAGGTAATAGGAAACTTAATACTCAAAACGATGAAGCGTGTCGAAATATCATTATGATCTGTTCAGCTGACAACGCGACTAAAAAGAGGAATTCTCTCCAATTTGTTTTAATTTGTAATTCGACGAGGCGGTATACTAAATAAAGCTGTCGTTCGGGCGATTTAAAGTATGTGGAATCGAGAAACAGCCAAGGAATCGCCATAAAGGAGAACAATAAATAGGCTATGACGGTCGGAAAAAGAGAATGGTAACCGCTGTTGAATTTAAATGGTATATTTAGGGCAGAGATACTCATTTGGAGCATAGAAACAAGTCCATTGCATGGCTTGCCAACGACAGATGCTACGTTTACGAAAGATAAAACAATACTGAGTTGGGTAATCAACATAAAATTTCACGAAGAAGACTCGTATGAGATATTCGTTATACGATAGTGAAGATTCTATTAAATAAAAAGTTTTAGGTTCGATGTACTCAAGAGTAATTAAATTATATGATAAAGGATGAATGCAACTATTGCAAACATTAACTAATAAACTAAATATATGTACACTGTATAATACTTTTATAATGAACAAAGCTGCAAACTAAACAAAATATATTCTATAAAACAAAGTTAAATGTAATCCCACTACGAATGGTAACAAGTTTAATTGAAGAGCACGTCCGGTACATAAATTTAAACTTTTGGCATGCATTTTAATCTACTTACAGTAGTTGCTTTCAGTAATGGCTAGTAAATGAGTTTCCGAGTTGAACTAAACGGTTAAGTCGTTAATGCACTGCGGTGTTGTATCGATATTTTACTAAGAATTTCGTTTGACTATTTGACAAAGGCACAATTATATTACGATGACTATAATATCGAATAATAAATAATAATAATACTGAACGCATTTGTGTTTCTTGTTGGAAGAATGTTGGATTGTGTGCATTTTCCAAATGTTAACGACAAAATTCTCATTCAGAAAGAGAAATCGAAGGAACCGTTTTCTTATCAATAATTTAATATTGACACTATTATTTAATCACGTTTTGGCTACGGCACAAGAATTTGAAGTAAACGTTTTACAGATAGTTAACAGAATAAAATTTATAGTTTCAATAGCGATATTTCAATATCCAGCCAAAATTTAATTTCACTGATTTACGAGCAATCGAGGCAAATTTCAGGTCCATACCCACTTTCTAAGACCGCTTTGAGGAGAACCGTTGAATTTCCGTCCTAAATATATAGCCTTATTTCAAGTTGTATACAAACATTTCCAAGCTTCATTGACTGCATAACATCAAGGCAGTAACATAACAACAAAAGACCATTAACCAATGTTCATTTCTGTGCTTGTAAACATTAATAATGCCAAATGTATTCCGTATAAGTAGATGATAAAATTCCAGTACCAACAACATTAGCACTCGCCAAGAATTTACACCTGAAACACAGAAGCTTATATCGCAACAATCTAAATGTTAATATCGTCCTTCGCACACGGGTAAGTGCGTACAAAAAGCAATAAGGGTAAAATTAAATATCACATTCCCGCACTATGATTAAAGTGGAGAGCGTATATGATAAGCAATAAAAGCCTTAATCGATAATATATGTTCATCAACAACGTGGACAATTTTAAGTTAAAAGGCACTATAAAACATGTCGCGGCGGCAATACAGTAAGTAGATGGCATTCTCATGTTAGAATATACGTTGCATTAATCTGATTCGAGAATAAATACCCGGTGATAACTTTAGTACGTACAATTTATGCGCGTTCTATGAAAGCACGATTTACTGAACAGTAGGGTGATAATTGCGTGCACACGTTGTTTGACGTCGGTAAGGTCTAGGTTACACAGCGGCGTACCGGTCCCTCGGCTTCATTAACATTACACAATTTTTATGTATTTCTGCTCCAATGCATTGCACTTTAGATGACTGGCTACATTGTCAGTGCATTCAGATAAGGGTTGCATTCCCGACCACGACAAATATTTGCGTGACGAATATTTACAAATGTATTTAGTAATTTATATTATGTACATTATTAGCTGTCTGATTACATACAACACAGAGTGGACTAATTTGGGATTAGACAGCCGGGTGTGAAGTTATACCGAGATATTGTTATCTATATCTATACTTATTACTTATAATATTATAAAGAGGAAAGATTAGTGTGTGTGTGTGTGTGTGTATGTAACGAATAGGCTCAAAAACTACTGAACCGATTTCAAAAATTCTTTCACCATTT
>DWEM01000317.1:0-20503 GCA_018245935.1 Agara belti belti
ATGAATGGAGACGAAGCGCGTCAGGTTTGAAAGGACAGAGATATTTGGCACTAGATGCTTACTGCCTACCCCGTAAGGGACCTGGCGTGATATTATGCACGTATGTATGTAAGTGCTTGTAACCTGACGCGGTGACTATGGGTTTTCATCAGCCACGCTCCGTCTCTTCCACTTCTATCCCTCACACTGCCAACGTTCTTTCTACATCGCCAAACCGTCTAAGCGTGCCTTCCTTGACTTATAAGTACGCCTACTTTCACACTACGTCGTCGTCCTATCAAATCACCACCACATTCAAACAGATGCATGCATTATTGAGCAATTACCGATGTTAAGTGTCGACACGCACTGATATATATTTCTAAGTAGGTACACGTGACGTTAAAAAATAACCTCGTAATAACGTACATAACAATTTAACTTGTAGTTATCGTATACAATTACAATAATTTTTTTGTTGTCATTTATTTGTCGAGAACGAGTTTGTGCGATAATTGCGTAAAGCGCGTAAATCATGCGCTAGAGTCGGTAATGTCAGTCGTAAAGTCGCGCTTAAATACAGCTATTACGAGCTGAATTATACGTGCCGCGTTTACCTGTTCTAAACTCACCGACGACGTTAAATGACTTTCAAATTCAATCATACGTTTGACCGTAATTGATGTGTTACACGTTCCTACGAGCGATGCAGCGCACCGGGAGGTGAGAGTGCACTCGATACTATTGCCAGGAAACTACTCGGTCGAGAGTCACGTCTGAACAAAGAGAAGTGTACTCCCCTCTCTAGGCTGCGGCGAGGGGGCGGCTGCGGCCCGCAGCGGGAACGCACCGACTGGACGAGTAACGTAAAAAACAAATTACAGTTTGAGTAAAACACCCTTAAGCACTTACTTATATTCCGTGCGAAGGCAGTCGTTTATATATTCATTGTCTCGATGCGAGTAGTTTATAAGTTTAAGGAGATAGAATCAATTTTGGAAACTAAATAATTTTATAGAAATGTTATTTTTCGTTAGTCTTTGTTATTTTTATTAAAATACTCCACTGACGGACAGAACGGATATTATTAGATTACAAAGGTAATTAATCACTATCACATATCTAATTACAAGTAAGGCGAAATCACGATCCTACGTTTTATAAAACATTGGAGTGATTTTGATTAAAATTATTAAATCAAAAAGATAGTAAATAAATTATGGGCTATAATAAATAACAAGGCATGGCGCGGCGGTCTCGCGTGTCCATTGAATATAGTTTTCTGGTTTAGAATTAATTGGCAATTAACGTCCGAAACTACACAGCGACGCACGTCGCGGACGCCAACGGCGCGCCGGGAATAATACCCAATAGATATTAAGTAACTAAAACTTTTATTAATATCGTGCAAATGATTAGGACGTCTCCACACTATGCGACGATGAAAGATAATCGTGTCGTCTAAAGTGCCGTGACGACATGACGACCTATCGTTCGCGATTCCTTTACCGATCGAATAATATTGGAAAGCGCTGCAGGGAAACAGTACGTCGGAAAAATATCACGTCGAAGAGAACGCGCCCTTACAGCTTCGACGGCTGTAATCGTAAGCGACCGAGGGCCGCTGGAGCACGACGTTCGGTTGTCAGTTTTAACATTCAAATTGCAAGGCCCGATCTGCTCCAGAGCGCGTCCCCTCGTTGGGAGTCTAGTGCCAAAGGAAACCTCGAAACTACCTACTTGTATATTCTCGTACTCGAGTTCAATTGGCGTCTGGCGTTCGCGTCGGGTCGCCTTTATTCTTTTATTTATTGAATTTCAATTTCATTTTATAGATTCTAAACTTGTAAACACTTAAGAAGACCGTATTTGTGTCCCGTAGGCCAATTCTGTAATGATCGCCAAAGTAGCGCCCGCGAAGCCCCCCTCCGCCGCGGGTCCGACCGACTTCGCTGTTCAATGCCAACCCTATATAGAACCGAAACGAAATGGGGATATCACAAATATCGTAGACAACAAAAAGCAGACCTCGTACATTTATGACAAATAACTACTTCAATAAGAACGATCATAATAGTAGCATATTAACGGCGACAATATGAAGTCCAAATGGATTAGTGAAACAAACAAACGATCGATCGCAGCAGTGTGACCTGTTATCTTATCGGTGTTTGTTCTCGTACTAATGTATTTCCTGGATGTTTGATGTAAAAGTTAAGATTTAGTGCAGCGCTGCTTAAACATAATCACGAGTTTTGTAAAAAATTACGCGAACACTGTCCAAAATATGTCGGGTTCGACTCCTGCCCGCGCAGACATCGGAATGATAAAATCAGATTTCTGTTTTGTTTTCGAGAAAGCATCTCAAAGCGTCGTTTATTATTTATTCGGTCCACTTCCGAAGAGGTTCGAGTTTATAAACGGATCGCAATCGAGTCAATATTTCAAATCGTCTCAATTTATTGAAGGAGGTGGCTAATCGTCTGCTTTAACGACTAAATCTAGTTTCCAATCAGTCGGACTGCGAGAGCGCGGCGTCGGCCGTTTATAAATCCATCAAAATTATATTAACGGGAGAGACGCGCCGCCGCTCGGAGCACCCGCTTCAAATATCATAGGTTATACGTTCATTCAAAGACCATCTGTGAACACTTCGTTGTTACTCCAGTGAATAGTAATCTTAGCTACCGAGTAAGAGCTAGCGCGTTCGATTCCCACTCGGGACAAATCGTGAATTCCATTGAATTGTGCGATAAGTAGGTTATCCTTGTCTGCGTATTAATGAATCTATATTTGTAATTTAGCTTCTACCTAACACTGAATTAGATAGTTCTGCCATCTGTTATCACTATGTTGCCGATGTACACCGAATATAACAAAGTAATAACATTTATTTAATTTTATTTAATTCAATTTAATTTAATTCAATTCAATTCAATTTAATTCAATTCAATTTAATTCACGGACACAAGTTGTTAAAACAATTTTTTTTTATAAAACGAAACAAATAAATCATTCTTCCAATCATATTATGGAGTCCACCTCACCAATAGCGTTTTTCGTGGTTGAATTGGAATTTGCATAAAAAAATTAAACAGAAAAAGAGTTCCGGATATTTTTGAGTTTTCAATCAATTCCGAGTAGGTACCGACAATTTATCGATACGCGAATAAAATTGATGAGAATAACATACATTATATTTTTGATGCTATAATTCCACGACAGTGTATTGCTTTTTGGAATATATTGTACACAATACAGATATTACATAAGTTGCTTGAGGTTACTTTGATAACTATTATGTTTTCGTAATATTTCGGATTCGTAATTTTGAGTATTTGTTAAAATTAAGAAAATGAATGTAAATATGCAATCAGGAAATGCTAAGGTACAGGTATATCCGAGCGGCATACACTCGTATGGTCGATCGGTCGACCCGTTGCTTCGATCCACGCGAAGAAGCCGAAATTATTATTATCGTTAATTATTCTATAACCGAATACTTAGAAGAAAAACAAAAAGGGTATCGCACACTCTATTGCGAGTTAATATTAGAAGATAGACATAAATTGTGGTGTTTTTAAATTACGGTCATTACACCTCATCGGAGGCCTTAAAAGCGATTTAAAAATATGCAACAGATGTTTGTCTTCTAAAATTTACATCTGCCAATCAGCACTAGAGCAGCGTGGCAAAAAATGGCTTATTAATAATGGGCTTGCTTTCATGTGATTTATAGGACAACGCAATAGTTACAAATGTAGGTCACACGAATACACGAGCAGGATTCGTGGACAACTAATATGTCCCCGAAGCTCTCGAGAGTTATAGCCGCGGCCAGCGCCAGATGGCTCCTTTGATAGTGGAAATAAAGGTTTTTATTGCCGACGTCTCTTACCTACTTCGTAGAATAGAGATCCCGCTTCACACTAGGGGCGGCTTCAGAAGTATTGATCGAAAAATAATTATTGTTGGAGGACATCGGTACAGTTTGTGTAAGAAATCCCGGAGCTCAGAGCAGAGGAAGGCCAAACGGGGGTTTTAGGACGAACGTGACTCCGAAGTCTCTCCCGAGGCGCCGCGGTACCTATCGAAAGGTTCCGCTCCGTCACGAAAAAAATGGTTGGAGAATTATTGATAAGGTTGAGTGTAATGAATTTTATTTCATCGTCGGCAACAATGACGCACCCGATCTATAAAACACTAGCGGCAGCTCGCGGTTTCACCCGCGTGAACCGGTATTATTAGTAGATCACAAATTATAGAAAGACCTCCCTTCCCCCACACTCGGCTCAAACACGCACCTACGGCGGTCGACATTCATCACTTTGTGAATTATATCTGGTCCGTATCAGAATATGTAACCGATGTAAATAAGAAATAATTTATCTATACCTACATTAGTAAAATATTTTTTAGAATCGGTTCCGTAGTTTCGAAGATTAACTTCTGTAAACAAACAGCTTTTGCCTCCTCACAACCTCAGACAGAACAAGTATACGCTGACTATACAAATATTTCTGTATTTCACAAACTACATGTTGACGCGACGGGCCAGTCAAAATTTATAACAGTCGATCCAAGTACCGACCGTATTTATAGCAGCTTATTACGTGTTCATTCGCTTATCTCGTTATATAACATGCCGTAACGCCAGAGGACGATGAATATTAACTTAATATTCTTCTTCTTCGACTCCATAAGGCGAGACCTACATATTGCCGTTCCTGCCGATGTCATCGGCGGCTGCCGGATGTGACGTAGAACAACGTTAGACGTAAACGATGTTTAAGGTCATGCGCGACACTCGCGAGCGCGAGGACATCCCGGCTATTGACGATGTAAACTTCAAATAAAATGTTTCAAGTGCGCTCACAATTTACTTTTTATTGTCGTCGAGAAATGTAGGCAGTAGTTAGTCGATGTCAGTTAATTGGTAATTCGAGCGAACGGTCACGCTCGGACCGTCAGCGCCGCGTTCACGGACAAACCGCCTCTACATTATGGAGATAGGGATTATAATGTTATGATGGAAGAGTAATGGTTTCCGTGGCAAATGACGCGGCTCGTCACGACCGAGCGACGGGCGCGGCTCGAGCTCGGCGGTACGGACGGCAACGCAGTGACAGCGCCGGGAGAGGAAGCGCACAGCCATTTGAATGGACTGCGAACACGAGTGACAGAAATACACAAGTACATATTTAACAGACTGTCAAAATTCCTTCCTTGCCATCTGAGTTCTGAGCAAATTTATTATTTATTGTCATTTCTTAGATATAACTTTTGGTTTCGCATTTAGATGTCTGAAAATGTTTTTAAAATCAAATAATAAATCACTTTGTAAATTAAGAATTATTTTACTTTTCTTACATTTTTAATTAAACTTCTGGTAAATATACGAGTCAATAGACATGTTAAGAACGATAAATTCTGACCATCCCTTCTATTTGCCCCGTCTTTTCTATAATGTTATCTATCACTTAGCAATATATAAGATTTTATATGAAAAATTTAAATACGCAATCCCTATTTACAAAGGATGGACGCCTTCAGAGCGCTGCCGACCGTACCGTCTCGGTTCATCAGGCTGGAAGTATGATTACAAGTTTAGTGTGGACATGCCCTAACAATGATATGGTCGTGACTAGAGATGGCAGCCTCGTTGTACACCGGAGCGCGGCTGCCTTTTTGTTCAAATCTTGAATTTATATCGAGCGATGTAAAAATTTCACAATTGTAGGCTCTTTATTTATTGACTACTGTCTCGTAGCCTCCGCCAGGTAGAGAGGGAGTTAATAATAATGGATAATTATTACAGTTCCAGGTGATATGAAGACAACGGACGATTTATGTGTATCAACGCTTACCATAATACTGGCAGGTGATCGCCTCATTTAGAAGCAGCAGTTATATACGCGTTCTACCGCCCACCGAAACCTATTATTCTCGCAATTGTCGTTACGCTAAGCCGGGTCCCCGACGGGGTAGGCAGAGAGAACCGAGAGCCATCTCTCTCCTCGCGGAATATACATAATGTAATATCGAAGGCGGGTCTCAAAGACGCACCGGCCACGATTAATTACTCGCAGAACCCAATTAGCGCTAGTGGCGATCATTCAGCGACGGACCCGATGGATCGTGCGATAACATCGACGTCTCGGAGCGGAGCCGCAATCCATTCGATTCCATTCGCTCGCGTGACTGATGGATCTGTTTGTGTTCTGTCAGCGATTAATAACTATGTTTAGCGCGCAACTACATACATTACGTTACATTGTTATTGCTAATCGATGCGGGCGCCGAGCGAGAAGAAGACTTTCCTGTTTCGACCAAAACGTTACATAGCGGATGCTAAATTCAAGTCTCCGAAACCCGCGCGTTGTATGAAGAGAATGAGGAGTTTGGAACGAGCGCATCGGCTCTATAAGGATGGAGATATTCGGCACTCGGTGCTCTGTGCTACCCCGTCGGGGACCTGGCGTGATGGTATAATAATAATGTTATACGGCATTGCAGTTAAAAATTGCGTCCGACCAATTTCAACGGTCCGGCCGCTCGAATAGGTAACTACGCAACTATTTGTTAAAGTTTGAGATGAGCAGCGTCTAGTATGCTAATCGCCGCCATCGTTAATGTTAATAGACCAGTCTGCACGCACGGGCCTCGCGGCGCGGAGATGCCACCTTATGTCCTCTAAGTATACAGCGCTTACACTGATTGCATATAGACACCTTTAAAGGAGCAAACGTATTTATACTGTCGATTATAGGGAAACGTATGCTTTATGAATTGTCAAGTAATTTTGTACAACAGTCATTGTTCGAATAAGCAGTAGTAATAGTAGGAGTAGAAGTAGGTGAAGTAATTCAATTCTTTAAACGTAGAATGGTTCCTTCGAGGTAGACAATGCATACGCAACTCGCGTAGGTATATCGGACACCGGAGCGGTCCTTTAGACATCCCCGAGGCCTCCGAATAACGCCGAGAAATGCCGCCGAGAGGGTTTTAGTGGGTAAAAATCTCACACAACCCGGCGTCGCTCCCGAGGCGCCGCGGTCCCTTTTGAAGGTTTCCCGCGCGACTGAAAGGTGTACCTATACGTAGACGTAGCGCTCGCCGTCGGGGCGGGCGGCCGCTTGCGGTATCTCTTTACTATAAAAAGCATGTATTGAATTACATTTTAACGATTCAAATATTTGAACAACATGACGCAGTGCGGCCAAAAAGGTTCGATTAAAAGGAAGGTGATTCTAACGAATCGGTCGCTCGGTTACGGGGGAGAGAGATCTATAAGATGCCCGACCTTTCGAGAGATCGATGGGGTGTTAACGAGTAGGACGCGGTGCCCTCGAGCCCGCGCGACGAGTACGAAGCGGTTAAGGATTTCCATATCGACGGATAAATAGCATAAATTAGTTATTCAATTACCTACTGCTCATAACTCATAATGGAAATATCTTGGGACATTTCACACATAGTTACCTGTGCTATCACAATCAAAAAGCTGATAAACATACGTAGCTAAATTATAAATACACATTGATATAAGCATTTTACACTCAGACATAAGAAATAAGACTGAGCGGAAATCGAACCCAGAACCTCGGACCGGCGGTTAGGGTCAATAACTATTGAACCGACAGCCCAGCAATAGTCGAATATACTATGTACATATCGTTTGAGCATTTACCTGACGTGGTGTTAAAAAACCTCGACAACCCGTTCCAGAGGTGCGGCGCGATATGTACGAGAAGCCGTGGATAATTCCATTTCTTGAACAAATCAAGTGTGCATTCAGATGGGGTTTCTATGTGATTAGCTGTAACGTGTGCGCCACGGAGATTCGCTTCGCTCGTCAACGTCGCCATATAAATGGAGTTCAAGTTTTATTCCAAGTGTGGCCTAAACGGACGTCTTCTGTGTCGACCGATCGTGGCGGTACAGGCGCGTAGGAGAGTGTTTAAAGTAAAATACACATTATATTCACAAGTAGTTGTTTTGATTTTTTAGAAGCTATACAGAAATATTCATTTATGTTAAGAACACATCGTATTGTCGCGGTGATAGTGTAAGCTTTGTTTAATATAAAGTTACGGTTTTTTTTTTACTACCAATTAGTACTTAGTTAAGTGATTAAAACATTCACATAAATTGAGTTTTTAAACAGAATTAAAACATAATTTATACGATTTTCTCACCTGTTGTCATAAATACGAACAGAATAATGTTTCAAATCATATAATACCTTTTATTATTATTAAGATATTAAAATACAGAACAACTTTCGCCGCCAACTGTACGCCGTCAGCTCCCATTGAACTAGTAATTCATGTTTTCTTAATGCGAAAAACATCTGTGGGACGTCCTGCGCGTTCTTCGAGCTACAAGTAACTTTATCGCTCGAACATAAAGTCGAATATCGCTCGGAGCTCGTACGGAATGATGGAAGATTACGTCTGCCGGTTGGATATGCAAGCGCGCATTCTCCTTACATTTGATACTGTAATATGAAGGCCCTTGTACGTACATATCGAATTCACGAATATGATCAATCTTCTTGCCGGTTGTTCGTCGCGCGCGCGCGTGTGTGTGCGTGTGCATGTGGGCAGTTGGTAAAATAATCATTTACATCAATTTCTGAGCACTCGTTCATTTAAATAAAGCAAATAGACAAATCATATTTTAATATCACAGACAGGATTTTGTTCCAGTGCTGTTTGGATAAGGTATATTTATGCTTTTACATAAAAATGTAAATGAAAGAGAAGTTATTGAAAATCCACTTATAAAACATCGGTAAATATAAAATCTTCCTTAAATGTAAACTTTTCTATGTTCATTACTGTAGTCGTTAAATAGAAATACGGCTTCCTTTACGACAATGACATTGAGAAGGTGTTTCGAGAGACAAATTAAACAGATACGTTATGTAAAAAAAACCAATCTGACAGACGAGTCTATCTCAAAGTATGTCCGAGCAGAGACCGGTAGATGCGATCCAGCCGCTTCAATATGGTACAGGACGGTGGCTCGTTACGGTCGTCCTGCGACTCTTAACCGCCGTAGGAAACATCGTCCGCCACGTCAGCCATTTCTTCACAGGACAATTCCACACGCGGCTATCTGATCGTAGATTGGGTCATTAAATGCCCGTGTTACGGTAACCGGACAGCCGATAGACTTACTTGCACGTACTGGGAATAAACAAAAGTACTCATCGCACAAAACGAATGCACGAATTGGCCGCCACCTATGTATGTCTAGTCCCGCTAAAGAAAGAGGCCAGACGATATATAGTGATACGGTGTCATTAATATAGGCACTATGTTTTCCTTTGCGAAACGTCCGCGCGTCGGTGTGCGAGCGACGACAATGTGACGATGAAACTTTAACGGAGTTTAACGTTTAATAAGTCAGTTATAAAGCGGGAACGGGCGAAGTCGGCTCGTTCAAATTTAAACTACGTCGCCATGGGGGCGCTACGGGGATCCTCTCGAGCGGGCGAGCGGGCGAGAGTCTGCGGACTGCGCCTCGTTACTATGCACCGTGTAATAACAGTTCGGAGAGCGGCGATTGGCAATTACGCTAATTGAATACTGGTGCCGTAATCGCCTCGATTGCAATTAAGAGCCGGCGTGTGTGAAATTTTTAATCCGATCGTCGCGAGGGGCGCGGGGAGCCGACTGCGGCTTTGGAGATGGAGACGAGCGACGGGCGCTTTCATGATTATATAGTAATTAGTAGCATGCGCGCCTGCAGCTACTGGACGTCGAACGCTTCAAAAGAGAATCGTTTCTGGTGCAGACACTCAAGCGGTGCGACTGCCAGGCGGTCTCAATTTTTCCCGATACGTTTAAACTGGGGTCATTTAAAACAAGAGAGAAGCGGCACCTCGTAGGCTAGAGTGGCACGACCTAGACTGCCCCGCGAGCAAATATAAGCTTTTTACACAATAAAAAAGGAGAGTTATAGACTTCTAGTTCTAACTATGCGAGAGCCTCATATCCCGTTTCCACTAAGGCGAAACATCTTCACGAGCGGAAATGAAATCGAAATCAACTTTCGGTTCCGTGACGGAGGATTCTAATTCTAACGTATATTGATATTATATCTATGTAAATAAACTAGCGACGTTTTAAATAAAAGTCGTAGTGTCCACGCGTTAACAAATTATCTGTCGAATTAAACGATACTGCCCGCGATTGCTCGTTAACACTCTTCTACGTACATTTCCATATTTCCAGGATACGTAAAGTTGGAAGTAGTCATTACCGGAGCGGTCGTTACGTGCTGTTGAAAACGATTGCAAACACCTCTGACTCACGATCGGGCCGCAATACTGCATATATCGACTTTAGTAAAGTAGGTTTGATGGGTTGTGATAAGTATAGATAACCTAATATTTCCTTCTCAAAGTAATTGTAACAAAATAAGGATTTCCCCAATAGCAGAGAATAACAGACCCGTGGACGGCAATGGCACGTAAAAGATGCTCACTCTTGCTCTCTGCCGACCCAGCGAGAGACGTGGCGTAAGAGTTCAATAATATTAATAATAATTAAATGGGTATTTATCTATCAGGCGTTACTTTGGCTAGATCCATTCTATCAAATTGAGTTATCATTATTTGTTTAGTTACTTTATCATTATCATAATATGTCACATTCGCGGATCGTTGCAAGACAACTTAAACTTTATAATTAGTAAAAGGTAGGATTATCGATGGATCGACGAGGCTCATCGTTTCCTGGTGTCGTGGCCGGCGCGGCGCTCCAGTGGACGGGATCCTTGTCTCGCCTCGACCGACGTGGGGTGCAGGTACGTAATAAAAGCCGATCCTAACCGTAAGTCGACACCCATCTCAGACGCGCATCATCAAACGAACGCGCGTATCGTATGCTCCTCGTTAAGATCGTATTGTGTATAAAAAACGAGGACTACGATTGTGTACGCTCAGTTTCTATTTTGCAATATCGATACAGAACACATTCGGACCGATTCCATACTCTTTATCGTCATCCGCATATCTTCTTAAGAAGATGCATATTATCTAATCTAATAGCGGAAGCATCTCTATGTGGTGTATGAGAAGAGATAGTATGAGACGCTACGAAATTATGATATTCGTAGTTGTAGAAATAAGTTCTCGTAAAGGGCTGCCGGCGCTATCTTTTGAAGATAGAATAATAATAATGAAGATATTTGCGACAATACTACACACGGCTATCGCATGGCAATTTAGGCAAAAAATGGCTGTGTTATAGTAACCGGACACTTATACTTATTTACATACTACATAATATTTTTATTACACACAGACGGTAGGTATAAACATAATATGTGCGAATTACAGAAATGTTTGTCCCGAGTGGGTATCGAACCCGCGACCTTCGGTCGAGCCGTCGGGATTCTGTAACCACTAGACCGACAGACCGTTATACCTATACAGTGTGCATTCAGATAAAGCAAGGTACAGTCATCGTGAAAATATTCAAACCTATAAGAAACATGATTACATACGAGTACAAAGATGTTGCAGTGACATGAAATCAGAACAATGATGTAAGCGCGACACAAAAACGCAATTGTCGTGCGCTGCGATTAGTCGATCGATCACCGCGCCGTCTTGCCGTGCCTTGCCGTGCCTCGCCTGGCCGGGTTGCTGCCGCGCGCCGCCGGACCGCCGGCAGAATCACTAGCCTTAAGTGAATCTTGAGCACCCGTATAAGCACCGGTGCGTTATGATTGACGTGTTGCTATCTCACTTGCACTCTCTTGTACGTGTGCTATTGTTTACGCTGGCAGCATTCGTTAAATTTTCAAAGCGAGTCATCATCAAATAAATGGTCGTTGGATAACCGCCCTGTCCAAGTATATTATATGGAAAAAAATAACAAAAAAGGTGAATTTATAAATATAAATTATCTGCAATAAAAAAGCTGGATTTCATATACCACATTCACAAATTACGAAAGGCAAGGGCCCTGTACTTTATTCGAGAGCTGCGGTACAGGCACCGCGCTCGCCCACCGACACAATCGTACATTGTTAATTAGCTACAGATATTAAGATTACACAAGTTTATATATCTTTACAGAGCTGTGTAAGCGCGTGACTGTGTGCGTGTGAGTGTGTGCGTGTCTGTGTGTATGTGGATATATGTAACACACATATTATGGCAACGGATCAACAAAAAAACGGGAGCAACGGTGATCAAAGCCGTGAGCTAAATATTGTATATAGAAATACAGAATTCGAATAGGTGTACGTTGAACGGCTTAAAGACGTCAAAGTGTCAAAAGTAAATGAATACATGTGGAATACATTCTATTTCCACCGGTTGGCGCAACAGAGGCACAGAGTAAAACAATATGCGTCAATCACCAGTCGCTCAGCTAGCGGAGCTTTTTTATTTACTGTCGATATGAACAAACAAGCAATAGGGCGGTCGTAGATCTGATGCAAGCGATCTGTGAAGGTAAGCAGCTCCGAGCACAAACGGCTCTTCGACTGGTCCTGCACTTGTTGCACAAATGGTAGACGGTTATTTAACCGGATTTTGTAAATAACTATCAAAAAATTTAAAGGACCTTTAAACACTAGTGTTAACGGAGTCGACTACTAGCACGTATCTAATCTTCTGTCTGTGTCGCCAGCAATAACATACTGTAGTTTCCGAGGGACCTTTGTTTATGCGAGTGGTATGATCGTAAGAGATTTATTTGATTTACTTTTCAAACGTAGTGAACGGGCATGGCAGGAACTAGGTGAGCATGCCGGTAAGCCACATCGTCGCTCGTCCATGCTTTATGTAGACGCATCGAAAAAACAAGGTATTTATAAAGCAGGAGTTTTGCCACTGACGAGTTTGTTATTCACCGTCGCTCGCACTCGTCGCCGTTCGCCTCGGACTCGAAGTACCGACGTGGAATACAATTTGAATGTGGATGTCGAAAGCCGATTAGATCATTGTATCGGCTTCCGTCGAATCGACAATGAGTCGCAGTCATCGGTCGCACACAATGAGGCGACCGGCGCGAGGCTCCATTGTCACACGACACCGGGCCCGTCGCGTCCGGCGCGCGGCACGCGAGAGCGGCGCGGAGACGTCTCCGCAGCGGCCATCGGGCACACGTGAATAACATCCAAACGTCGAACTGTGTCTGTTCATAAATACAGGCGGCAGCGGCGTCCTACGTGCCCTCCCAAGTGGACCGACGCCATGGGGACGTACCGAGGCGATCGAAGCCTCAATTACATCTGTCAATATTCATACGCATTTCACCGACGGTAAATAGCGATTTTGTAGGAACCCATTAATTCTTATTGCAGCATCGATTCTGCTTTCGCAGGTAGCACTCAATTCTATTTGTTATTCTCAAAATCGTAAAGGGATACTTAAACACGCGAAAACATGTTTACGCATGCAATTGTAACGGGTGCAGATATGCCGATTGCGGGGTGGTACTTAAATTAATTATCACTAACGAATTTAAGTATCCCCCCCGCCTTTAAGTCACGATGTACGAGTATGTATATACATAATTGTGTCCAAAACCATCCAACTAAATGCGACCCGTGTGTTTCAGACTTAATGTGCCATTCATACCGGTAGACCTGCATGTCAATTTTATTTAGGAAAATTATACTCGTTACAGGTTAAATACATATTCTGGTGAAATGTAGGGGTGTACTACACTCCTCTGCCTACCCCTTCGGGGAATACAGGCGTGATGTTACGTTATAGTCGTTACAAAAGGTAGGTATATTTTAATTAATAACTGACACTGCGGTATTTTGAAAGCTATAACAAGTTAATGTTGCCTGGTGAAGCAGTTACATAACGGGCCTATCGACGATAATAGACAATGTAATGAGAGAAAAGTATACTTTTATCGATACGAACTGTAAGCAAATATTTATGTTCTTTATTGTATCAAATTTAAAATTTTTACACATGGTCATGCTCGATGCGATCTCAAATGACCACAAACCTAACTGAAACACAAACAACGACAGGATCTTAACATAATATGCAGAAATGTACACATGAGGTAAATCTTTGCGCAGCTAAGAAAAAGACGTGGAGTTAGATTACAATCAAAATGTATGTCAGATTCAAAAAGCTGTTTAAGAATTGAACATACATTATTGCGCCAACATCGTCAAAACCACAATACGATTACTTATACTGTTATGTAAATAGGAATTGTCAATGACTGAATCGCTTTCAAATTTGCCTTTCGTAACGGACTCGTTGGAGATGGGCTGCATTATTGTACAGTTGCTTATATTCGAGAATTCGAAATACCTAGCGCACATATCACAGCAGGGACGTAACCCTATTACATAGCAAACTTCATCTTGCTTTGTAAACCATGTTAGACGTCATATATCAAGGGTGACATTGAAAAAAGCTGAGGTTGTATGTTTTTTATCTGAGCAAAACCAAAAAATGTACAAAAACTGTGTCGTAAAATTCAAAAATACGTTTCTGAAACTGGACAACAGCGCCAGCCATCAAATTCAGTTATAGATAGGTTCATCCCCGTGACCTCGAAGTTAAAAAAAACATTTCGAAATCAGTCAAGCCGTTTACGAGAACAATTATAAACATAGGCACTTTTATATATTAAGACTAGACAAATTATCGAGGTTTGATCACGTACAGACCGCACGAAACCGCGCCAGTTGTTACTGTAGCAGACAACGAAGACGAATACACGAACTCGCAGTCAAAATAAATATTGAATCTCATCACTCCGATGTATCCGGCGAGAGACGCCTCTCGGAACTGTCTGCTGCAGGTTTGCGTGGTTTGTCGGGTCGCGTTTACGTCGAGCATTTTCATAATAAGGAAAATTATTTTTATTTACAGAACTCGTTTACACTACTCATCTTTAATGAACAAACTATGTAAGTAGGCTTGACAGTAATTATAATCCTCGGATATTTATGAAAATATCACTAGCATTAAATGTAATTTTTAGCCGAATCCTTAAAAATACAAACATGCATAGAACTCTTTTTAGAATAAAGACGGCACAGGGCTCGCGCTCGGTGACGCAGAGGAAATAGCGCTGTCGTTCTACTGCGCTGAGAGCTTCATATTAATTTTGCGCGCCCGGCACACTAGTGACAATCATTAAATAAGTCAACGGCCTAGATAGCGCATACCTGAAATTTCCCGCTCCGGGCTTGGGAGTCCATGAGGATGACGTGGGGTCGGAAGTAAGTAGAAGTAGTAGAACTGAATCCGCTGAGGCGATGAGCTGGAAATCGCTTTGGAAATGGCTTGAACTACGTGAAAAGTCACTACTAGCTATTAAGATATAACTTTAGTAAAATAGAGAAATGATTTAGGTTTCGCTTTCGACGGAAGTCACGGATATGATTCGTAATATGTATTTTGGTTCGCCATCACAATACAAAACATTATTTGTGAATAATAAATCAATTGGTAGTAACGACACCACGAGGCTCGCGAGTGGCCGACTGCCAGTACGTCCGCTCTAACTAATGTGAGCGCCGGCATCGCTAACGTTTATGTTCCGAAACGAAATTGGTTTGAAGATTTATCTTCATTTGTTTTGGCTAAGTGCACCTTCATTTGAAACAATATTAATAACAAGATACGGCGCAACGGGATAACGTCGACGCATTTGCCACTTCCTTAAGCTTTCCGCCAGATCCTTAACGATCTAGACAGAGAAATCTCCAAATATCTCTATCCTTACACACGCGACGCGCTTCGTCTGCATTGGTCACGTTCTTGGTACACGTGCGCCCATTTTGGACTCCCAGGCTCCGTCTCGGTGTCTTGCATACATCAACATTTGTATTGTATGCACAGTCGTGTAAATAATATCATCACAGATGACGAAGGCCGCCGCAGACTGAGTCATCTCGCTTTTTTAGAACGGGGGCGATTATGACAAGCATGTAATATGCATGAGTATGGTCATGTATAAATAGTGTGAGCAAATGCGAGCGGCCGCTACGTTCGCGTCTTTCCGTAATAGGGCCACGCGTCGTTAATATGGTGCAGAGATCTGTTTCAATTTGCTCGAGCCGGATCCTTCTTTAAGTAATAAAAATGATGTTGTAATTTTTTCCACCGATAATATATATAAACAATCCTGTTAAAGGACAATTTGCCACTATTCAAGAACCGGCTTTGGTTTTTTAATAACAAACGCCGAATCACATTCTACGAACTAATTTTACAACACAATATAAGTGCTAAGGTTCATTAGTACTTACATTATGTTGTTAAATACCGTGTCACCGACTCTAGTTATGTTTGCTCGACTACACGCTTGGATTAATTAGAACAAATTACCATACTCACGTAGATGTTAGCATAACGCTATTGAATGTCTTTGATTACAGCTAATTAAGATGGAATTAGTATGTATTACGCTAATTTGGAACTTGCTTTGACTCGGCGCTCTGACTGTATTTGGCTAAATATATTTCGAGAATTACATATACTTAATGTTAAATTGTGTACTTGTGACTGTACGGTCTCACAAGACTCATTATTCCGTTCATTATCTAGATCAACACCATCTTATACGAAAGTTTTATTTTAATGCCCTTTGTTTTTGCCAGTAACTACAACTTCGCACACCGTCTGCAGGTAAATAACTGAAAAGTATTTTAATAAATTGTTTTACTACTACTAAAAATTCATTCTGCCTACAGACGCCGAAGATTATCGCACGATATGTGATTTATAATACCTATTTGTTAACTACAAAGGTTCACCGGTAACTTAAAATCATCACTTTCACTATCGTCTTAATGTCGCCTTGACGGTTAACGTGTTGAGTACATCTCATTATTTCTTAGCTGAACAATTCAGCGATCTAAACGCGAAGCCTACAAAACATTAAAAAAGGTGCAAGTAAGGTAAACAACGGTTTCCTGCTTATCGTCGGAGCCCAGTGCGCAGTTTTTGTCCAATCCTACACAAACATGGCCGCCACCTGTGCTGTGTTTACTGAAGCTTCGGCGAAATCCGTCGCGGGTGGGCCGGGGACGCTACCGACAGTGATTCTATAAAAATACTTTTTTTAATGTTTGTGGAAGCAGTTAACGGCCATCCGATTTCGTTAATGTAACCGCTATCTGCAGCTATCTCAAATCGGCCTCCTAATCAAAATCATGCACGGATACGTTTTGTCCTTTATGCCATTGGATATCTTCATTTCTCTCAGATTACAACTGAAATTAAACTTTTTTAAACTACAAGCGAAACTGTGACGAATAGGTAAGGCGGTCATCTTTAAACGGAGCGGAATACGCCAATATTACGGTCTATTAGAACTCGCGCAGCCTAAGCTTTAAATTTGAAAATTGAAAGCACCGTAGATGACCGCAGAGTAATCAAAAACGTACAGAACCATGAATGGTCACGAAAAATGTCGAAACATCGACCGCATCCAATTTGGCCTCTAAAGCCAAACGTAATCCAATACGCGCAGTCCACGGCCGCTGTCAGGTTTTCTCCGCAGCGAGCAGTGGATGGATAGACGTGAATTAATCTCGTTGGAACTTTTTAGGGGCCGTCAAAAAGGGAATCCTATTAAGGTTCAAATCCCATCCGTCTGGTGGCGTGCTCTCGAATTATCGAGAGGTTGAATTGGAAATGCGTGGATCGGGAATTAGAGTGCGTTATGTAGCCGAATATGTTCGTAGATTAAGTTAAGCCTACTGCGGCACGAAGCCTTCGTAATGGGATTGAAGGAAAGCTATATTCGCACGTATAAATACATGTAAATTGCATGATTACTGGACGATTAATTGTATTCACGATGACGTTCATAGGCTTCGAGTACAATATACGTCACAGTTGTCATTGGAGAGCTTTTCAACGGTCGGCATGACTATTTTTGATTCTTTGTAAGACAGAGCAGTTTATCTTACTACCTCATGCTAGTGTAATACGTTAAAATACAAAACCCAAGCACGAAAACATGGTTTTCTTCGATTGAATGCATGATACAAAAGTATTTCCTTATCTGAGTTACACACACGATGAAGGCGATATGTCTATGTTCTTTTACTTAAATCTTATACAGATATTGTGCATAATATATCGTGCGCTGTACTGAAAACGGCCGGTACGCTCCCAGTCAGCCGCCGGGCGCTCGGAGCACGGCAGCGTAACAATCGGTCAGCACCTAATTACCGCGTGGATTAACAAATGATCGCTTTGTTTGTTCGATGAATGCTCATTGTGGCGAACATCGGCCCGCTTCCTGTCGCCGAGCACCTCCGCTTTGTGTACACGTTTCCCACCGCTCGAGTACACGCTCCGAACGTCGCATCGCCCTGTCCCCGGTAGGGTACATAGAAAAATTATCTATATGTGTATGTGTATGAACTGTGCGGTCCCCGCGGCCCACCTTCTGCCTATTTAGGAATCGACCGGCCTCGGGTAGGTCGTCCCGAGATATTACATTATGGATATTTCAGTAAGTACGCAGTTCTGTCACCGGCTTCGTCTATTGTAAAGAGAAACCGTAGAGTTTTGTTTGTTTTTTATTTACTGACGCACCCTTCAAGGTAGGAACGGCCGAGCATGCGACCATTGTTTAGCGTTACGAATAGACGTAGACCGCTTCCGCCCGGGAGCCGCGGAACCGTAGATGAGAGTTTCTAGAAGCTATATTACAGGAAAAACAATTCAATTCTATTCAACATTGTATAGATTGATTATTTATTTATGAATGGCATAGGACGGCGCGACAGGACGGAACGATACGTTTGGCTACGAGTACTTCATCCAAATACAGAAGGAACTTGACATAATGGAGGAGGTAACCTAAAACGCTAACTTTTGAAGCAAAAACAAATCTCAAAAGATGTTATTGAGAAGCGTTGAGCTAAAGTTAATTCCATCAGCGCGTACGACTAGCGCGATCGATGTAGTCTAGTTGAGGTACATCTCCAAATTAATACTCTAACTCGTAAGACGAGTGCGAGTGCTAATCTCATTGTAGCGCTTCCCTGCTTCACGGTTGTGGGATTTTTTCAGTCATATTATGTTGGTAGAGAAAATACGTAATACGTGAAAAGTCTTATGAATTTTACTTGAAAAATATTTTGTAACTCTTCATAGAATTGAAGGCTACACGCGTTACCCGATTGTGGTCAGTTACAAATTTACAGTTTTATGTACTGTTACATTATAAAGATTATTGTAAACCGCAGTAAATGTTTACGTAACCAATGTATCGGACGGCTAACGGCTAATACACGTAAAAATAAACGTTATCGTGTCGATCAAATTAGTGACGCCAAAGTTACATCTGCACCTCGTACCTAATCGTAACGATATATGTTGATAATTTCGACCGTTAAAGATTCTCTTTTGAACACGAGACAGGGTGCTGCTGACGCATAGAAAATGTTATGTTTTTAACAACAAAGTGGTCGAACAGAAGCGAAGTGCACGCGGCCGGCGAGCGCTCGGCGCGCGCTCGGCTAATTGGCGCGCGACGCAGGCGCCCGCTTTGTTTGTCGTCGCGAACGGCCCGCTGGAGCTTCCCGTCCACTCCTCTGTACTCGGAAGCATTTTTTCAAAAATTTTCTCAAACCTCCGTCTAGTCGTCAGAGAGCGCGCGCCCGGCTCTAAGCCGACGGGTGCGATTCCCGCCCGCGACGAACCTTCGTGCGACGAGCGCGCCCGCTCGTTCTACCGATTCAATATTTCCAAACAAATTAGTCGGCGAGATATTAGAGTAAAAACGCCGCGGGACGACCGCCGCACCGGTGAGTGTACGAGCGGTAAATTCTTACGTTAATTACTAAAAGACAGTTTAACATCGAAACATTCACAAGTAATAAACTGGAGCGTTGCGCCGGCGGCCGCGTTACGGCTCGAACAAATCACGCTCCGGACACTTACCGGCCATCAACTGAACACTTCGCCGCAATGTTTCACGCACGGAACGAAACTACTCGCGGTGTACTCTTCACTAGCCACTACATTGATCGGCCTCTCGATCTAGCGCTTAGAGAACCCGACCGCTAAGCTGCAGGTCGCGGGTTCGATTCCCACAGGGGGCGAACATTTGTATGACCGCGTTGAGGATAAACGATTAACTTTAACATTGAAAATTTATACATCGTAAAATCTTAGCTTGTACTTACATTTGTGCAAACTGCAAATAAACGTGTTTATATGTTCAACCGCCACGTAATAATATTACTTAACTGTACATGTTTCAACAACGGCCGTTTCCAAACTTTTTTCATGTCGTTACCATCTTTGAAAAGACAATAATTTTTCAACGTCTTAAAGTAAGTAAAATCTGATTCTATATCAGTTATAAAAAATTTAAAAAATAAGCTTCTTTAACCTTAATGATTTAATAGGCTTTGAGTCGTCAAATTTTCGACTATTACATGATATACTCGTATATATATATATACACATATATATATATATATATCGGAGCCGCCGTATTATTGGCTTCATCTTCCGACATTGTGGGCGTATAAAATGGGTAAT
>DWEM01000318.1:0-20499 GCA_018245935.1 Agara belti belti
GAAAAATCCAACAGTACGCGACCCGGGATTTGAACCCAGGACCTCCCGATCGGCAGTCGCGCTAGCAACCGCTCGACAAACGAGGCAGTCAACTTAAGCATTTGAAGAGTAAGTAAAAGGATAACGCGATTATACATATTTAAATAAGACCGACTTTTCGTTGCCTAGGGTGCATTCTCGATCCTCTCAGAAAATATAAGGTAGCCGGCTGCTTCGAAGGACTTGAGAGATCGAAGTTTAATTCGAAAGTCTTTTGTTCGTACAAGTCGAATCGAAGTTTCGTCAGAGGTCGAACGAACAAAGAACACGACGATATCGCATACGTGTATACGTGTGTTTGCAACGAGATACATTTGAATGTAATTCTCTTTACTTTGTGCAGCGAATGTGTTCTAAAGTAAATAGAACTACCCGCCACACCCTCGATCACGATGTTATGTAAATGATCGTCCAATTTGAACGAGGATAATGGTCACGAATGAGACAAAATGGAATGCATACAATTTTTTGGAATCCTTTCTATCTATTTAATAACCAGATAATGGTAGTATCGACACTGTTACAATTTATTTATCGTACATCATATTGAATTGTATTTACAATGCGACTAGCGATAGATTCGATTGCCGCGAGAGGCCGAGGCTCACGTATCCTGACCGAATATATCAGATACTGGCTGATGGGGATGAGGATGGTTCCAGAAACGGCGTGCACGTACGAGGAGGGCGATGGATGTGAAAGACGTACGTCAGTTCTGTAATGATATAGATATTTGGCACTCGGTGCTGTCTGCCTGTCCCGCCAGTGACCTAGGGTACCGATACAATAATATTAAATCATTTAAACTTTTAAATAACATATTGGCTTTAAGAAAGTAACTAGAGTACGTAATCGCTATTCTTAAATCTGAAATTGGTACATAAAAGTTACACTCAAAAATATCCAATATGTCGTATATTATCATTAAGATCGCGTTCCAGTCATAAAGATCAAATGCTGTTAGCGCGGCGTACGGAACCCGGCGACGTATTTAGAGTAGACAGGAAATTACTCGCCAAGGATTTTCGAATATAGAAAATACCCACTAAGACTGTACACGTAGCAGAGCTCATGTCAGTCTTTTTATAGAACCTTTCGGTGGAGCCTTTTGGGCAGAATTCGACAACAAAGACGCCGAAAGATCGATCATGTCACGAAAATGCCAACTAAGTTGTAGGCTTCGCTATGAGGTGTTCCTGTTGAATTCGGCTGATACGGGCTGTTTCGAAATGGGGCGAGAAAGCCTTTAGCTATGGCAACACAACAAAAGTTTCTATAATTAGAATCAAATTTAACATCGACAAAATTTCGTACCGCCTAACAATAAATTAACAGTTTAGTTATAACAATACCTGTACCGATTTTAATGATATTGGCGGGACGTACGTCGTATTATGTTCGACAGGCAAGCAGTTTATACGGAAAAATCAAATAGCTTTTATTACCATTTTCTTCCAAATTTTTCCATTTGTTTTTCTCCATAAGAACCTTCCTTGTGGCTTAACAAAAACGTTGAAAAAAAAATTGCCGAACCGGTCAAGCCGTTCTCGAGTTTTCCGCTTACCGACACATTCGGCGATTCATTTTTATTTATATAAATAAAAAAATTACGCGTCAAAGTTGAAATCCTTGTGTGGATAGTTTGAGTTTATGCGATAATGTGAAAAGCTCTAAATCATGCAGGGTTCCTCTTCATGCCTCCCTTCACCGTTACATCGAGAGATATTGAATTTAAGATAAAATACAGATTAAGATACAATGTTCATTACGTCCCAAAGCAGGTTCGTTAATGCAGCGGAGTACTCAATTGATAAGCCTTCTACGGTCCCGAAGGCTTCGGAGCCACCGCACACCTACCTACTTGTGTTTATCAGGAAAGCTGTTACTGAATACTAATTAACCAAGGAAAGAAAAATCTTTAATTACTTGGATACAGCAGCTCAATTGGTACATGCTAAAAGCAGAAGAATAGAATTTGTGGAAATGTTTGGAGAAAACTCGGATGAGGCCTACCAATGAGATCCACTAATGAACCATGAACGAACAGCCTGAACGGTGCCTTCAATGAACAACGTTTATAATCCAAACAAACTTCATTAAAACCTTTAAATATTGAAAACACACTTAGAGCTAAACATCCGCGTCTCAAGTGAGTTTAACGTTGCATCTTATATGCAAATGCGTTGCTGACGTTATCTCCGAGGGGATTGGCTCTACAGCGCGGGATTCAATTACGTACGTTTGAGAACAGAGTAATTATATCACAGACAGTATATTAATAACAATAATAATAATAGCTGAGAACAATTCCACGCATGGCTAACCGATTCCAAATTAGGCAATTGAATCTCTGTGTTATGGTAGCCGGACAGCTGATAAACATACATGTATACATAGGTACTGTATAATACTTTTATAGATGTTTTTATTACACTCAGACACAGAACCAACAAATGTGCTCATCACACAAATGTTTGTCCTGGGTGGAAATCAAACTCACGACCTCCGGTTTTGCAGTCAAGGTCTCTAACCGCACAACCACGAGGCTAGCCAATATTTACCAACGTCACCCATATTCAACGCGGTGGAATCTGCTTGCTGAATTCCTATGTAAAAGGCTTACATTGTAGTATCCAAATTAAGTACCATAGAATTAGGTTACCCTGTAACTGTAAGGTTAGGTTAAATTCCTATAAATAAATAAATAATCTGACGCATGTATATTAACGGTTAGGTGTAAGCTTATCCCAAAAGGATTTTTAGTTGTTTGGTTACCATAGTAACGGCGCTGCCTGGTTTCGTTGATGGGGCCGCATGTATCGTAATAAATGTATTATTTCCTCTATGGTCGAGTTACTCTGTACGCCGCTTGATTCAAACACCCGTTCCGGTATACGGGCACCTCTTTCACTTGTATCTTGGAAAATGAAAGAGTTTGATGAATGACTCAATTATGTCTTGACTTGTTCAAGCTTTTCATCTCTTTGTACACTTTATTAGGAACGAAATATTGGAATATCGTTGAGAATGGTTTACAGAATATATTCGTGGCTAATTTCATTGTTTATTTACTAACCATTTATTAAATCTTCATAAAAAGGAATTTTACTCAATTCCACTATCTGTACATTTGAGGTGCGAACACTTCTAAATTAGTCCTGTAATCTCAGAGGTAGACTTTCAGTTTTACTTAAGATTGGATACAAGAAACATCATACATATATGCAACGTGTATCACATAAGAAGACATCAAGTTAAGATGTTAAGAGCAAATAGACAAGAATTAATATTATTTTACGCTTTATTTCATTTATAATATGCGTAAGACACGCTTAAGGAGAAGCTTTTAACGTTTTCCAAGTAATAAAAGTAACCAACTAAGTATTAAAATGTTTTGAATAAAGAGATAAAAATATTACTATGTACTTTCTAATATTTCACATCTGATACATTTCATAGCTAAAGAGAATCTCTCTGCATTTCCAAAGTAATAGATTTATCGAATGAGACAAAGGAGCGGGATCCATAATATGCAATATAACAGCGTTATTCTTTCCTATTTACATAGATAAAGTGCAGCGCCGCTATAAAATGCATTTCGCTGTACAACTCTGAAGGACTTTAGAATCACTTGAAATTCTGAAAGAAAATCGTCAAAGCTCTATATTGCCTAGCTCGCCGCGGCCACTGAACTTGCGGATTTTGGATTTTCTATGTGCCATACATTTCTATCGCATTATATTATCGTATGCTACATGTTATTGTAACTTCAAATTTAAATATCACTCGCAAAGGAAAACATCGTGCGGAAACCTGCACACCGTAGAGATGTTATAAAAATTTATAATGTTTCTGATGTGCGTGAAGTCTGCCAATCCGCACTCGACGGCGTGTTGAACTGAGGCCTAAAACCCTCTCACTATGAGAAGAAGAGCCCTGTATCCAGTAACTGGACCGGCCCTGTGGACCAATGAAAGGGCCGAAAAAAATCCTAAATGTTTGATGACTAAACAGGTATCAGTCACCTTGTAGGTATAATTATGGAATACTTAGAATCATCGTACTCAAAATCTATGAATATAGACATAAAGCTCTCTTGCCGCATCCCAGATACGCGGGCATCGGTACCAGGAAATACAAAAGGAGAGCCCAAATGAATGTGGGACTAATTATGACATTAAATAAGATTTTGGTTTTAGCCAAGATACGCGGAAGGGACTGTTCTAAAATATTATGTCAATGTAACTTGCAATTGTTTTATTGTCTACTTGTAACACTGTAAAAACTATATATTTAAATGACATAGGTAGGTATGCACATGTTGATAAGTTTTTATTGGTTAAGGACTTTTTATTGTCACTATCTTAACGCGCTTTTCGGTTCCACCGGAAGGCAGCTCAGGCGATGTATGAGAAGCCATGTTTTATTCATTACGCATTCACTGTTTGCGCCTAAACGCAAGTAGGTACGCAAAATTAAATTTGGCATGCAAATACTATTTAGATATTATTTTTGTCTACGACTCGGTTGGGCCTGATTAGATTATATTTCATGTCGTTAGGTTGAGCTGGGAGTTGCGGGGGATAAAAATAAAATTACAAGCAGCGATAATCCACTGGTTTGGATTTCACTCTCTCATTTATGCGGTCTGGGGTCAAATAAGAGTACGTATCTGTGACTTTTCATAATTACCATTTTAAAGATGTCAATATCACTTGCTGTATTGGTGAAGGAAGACCTGCACGCGTTACAGATGTTATAAAATCTATAATGTTTTCTGAGTAGCGTTAAGTGTGCTAATCCGCTCTCGGCCAGCGTGGCAGATTATGAACTTAAAATCTTCTCACTGTGAAACACTGAGGGACGCAAGCCTTTCATTCCTACAAAGACAGCATACATGGGTTCATTTTCTAAATTGTTGTACATACTTTTATTTATTTATAATGTTATCCTGCCATATAATCGTAGATCTATCTTATTTTACTAGCAAAAAGAAAATTAACTGATAAAAATTATATGCTGCTATTTTAACGGCGTTTTCTTTGACAAAAAACCTAAATGATGTTCAGACTTAAGTGTATTGAATTACGGTTGAATTTCAACCACTGAGCGATTTCCAGTACATTTATAATTAAACAATTATTCTATGCACATGCTTATTATAATTTCACACAAAGAAACATACTAGCGCTTGATACTTCGTGCTTCAATACAATTTATGATAATATACTTTGTCTATGAACCGCAGAGGCTACTCAAAACTTGTATCACGTACTCACAAAGGAATGTAAAAACTTAAAAAAGAATCCTTCTTTATATTAAACACTAGCGGTGGCCTGTGACTTAGTTCGCGGACATGCCGCGATCCTGAGGGAGTTTCAAATTTAATGGTTGCCTACGTTATAAGAGTTATAAAAGTACTCTTCCACTTTAAAACGGGACCAATTTTCAAAAAAAAATTCAATATTTTTTACAATGTGAATTTAAAAAAAACAGACATATATTTCATATTAAAATTGTTAATTTGTTATACAAGCTTTTATCCCTAATTTATACATATTTCCATAGGCAGCAATATCTGAAAATTCTTTCAGCACACCGGTTATCATTATAGTCAGTTATTTCATGTATTTATTTATTGTCTAAAAATGTAAACACTTCTATTCAATGTTTATATTTTTATACAAAAAATTAAATACATGAAGTAACTAACTATAATGATAATCGTTCCCCTAAAAAAATGTTGTCGCAGTACAACTTGCGAAAATACTGCGAATACCTTACGTCATATAAGGGACTGACCGTTTTATTCAGATTAGTGTTAATTATATCGTAATTTACCTAAAAGCATTGGTCAACGTCGCGGTGATATAGCACGGTGTTTGCGGTTGAACAATATGTAGGTAGCGAAAATTGCTAATTAATTATAGATACAGATGGTTTTTATACTCATTGCGTGTTTGCTGGGAATAAATTGTATCTCTCCAGTTCTGTAGTTAATGGATTAATAAATATTTATTGATAATGGAGTTCACACTGTACATTGCTCTTAAATGTTTCTTATATAAAAAGGAAAGAGTAAATTAACAATAACTTTGCAGGCTATCTAAAAGGGACACACGGTCGTACGCTCGCCTATCTCGGCCAATGTTTTTCTTATACTGTAAAATTTGATCCTGGTTGTCGAGATGTCGCATACACTACAAACACTTCATGGGCGGCGAACTGAGTCGGTTCCATCCATCAGCGTTTAGACCTTTTCACTCCACCCGATCCTGGGCCTTCGCAATCCAGCGGTATGCCGCTGTGTTCCTCGGGTCATTAAACCACTCAGTGGAAGGGCGACCTGTGCTCCTTTTGCCGAGACGTAACCTCGTTCAATGAGATTACTGAGATTTATCGTTAAAATTCACAGATCAACGGGAATGTTTCGCCGGCGACGGCGACTCATGAATCATTCATTAACGCAAACGGCTATTTCCGAATCGTTTCGATTGCTCGCCAACGGTTACTTTAACGTGTCAAAGCGAGTCTGTCGTGTCATAGCCTAATCGCTAAATATTAGTACATTAATTCAGGTAAATAATGTAAAGTATATTATTTATAATATAAAGTTTTATTTGAATAATGTACTTATTTCGTGTACTTTACATATTAAATAATTGAACTATTAAACATAAATATCTTTAGTATCCCACTGTTGGAACTTTCTCCTTGTCATAATGAGAAGGTTTACGGTTATAAGCTTGTAGTACGTTCTTCTAGAAGCACGGATTTCATAAACATTGGCAGGAGATTTAAAGCACGTTCCACCGGGCTGCTTCAGTGTGGATTGATGGAGAAACAGATCAGTAGCTGTCTCGTAACCTAGTAATAAAAATAATAATACTACCGACATCCCACATGGATACAATCGAATAGGTTCTATGATCTTAATGAGCCGAATGAGAGCACAATTTTGGTACACTTGACATTTAACTTTATATACCTGATCCTAAATGGACATAACTACATATAAGCTGAACGATGGTGCAGCATGAACAAATAGGTATACCCATATAAAGATTTATCAGGACGTACGGAACAATTCCCAAAATTCATAGATCAATCAGATCGTTTCACAGCCAATGGCGTTCCATGAATCATTAATAAATGCAAGCCGCTATCGCTGTGGACTGCTGTGGATATTTTGCGATGTACTATCTCGGTGTGCAATCGCATGTTTTCGAATTTATTACACTTCGATAAAAACGATTATTATAATTGTTTAAGGTCGACGAAGTATCTTGTCGTCTGATCTACCTTAGTGGCTGAGGGGACCGATTAGGTAGGCCTATGTCCAGCAATAGACTTTTTAAAACTAGTGGACGAATAAAAATGATTGGTTATTTTATTAGATATTATGAAACACGTTATACACTGTTCAAATGACTTAGATCTGCTACAGGAAATTTGTTTTCTAATAACATAATGACTACTGAGTCTTTTCCGAATCTTTACGATACAAAAAACTATTATATTAATTATGATTAGCTTAAAGAAAAACTACATTCTAATAAAAGCTTAATTTTATAAAATCGGAACGGTTACTACTTTTAAAATGGCCTTAACATTATGTAGTAGGTATCTTAAAGGTAGAATTATGCATAATTAAAAAAAAATGTAATGTAATTTTAATAATTTTTATATTCTCGAAGAACAATGTAGGCGACGTTTCTTTCCAGTTCATAAGTTATCCCTTTGAGGAAATTGTTATAAATCCCGGGCGTATTTTTTGCGTGATCGACTCGCAAACATCCGAACAAAATTAATAAAATTCAATTATTAACGTTATTAATACGACTTAAACTCAAATATGCACTTGATATATTTGAAAAATAGGTGTCCTAGTTTGATAATAAACTAGATCGGTCCTTAAGCAAAATAGGAAAGTGGCTATTTCACTTGTCAAAATCGCTCTATGATTGAATCATTTATGAATGGCCATTGCCGTGAGCCGCCCGCAATAATTCATACCGGAATGTCTGCGACTCACTGGAGTTCAGTTTCGATCCATCCATATTTGGCCAGATTTATCCACATGTCATCAAATATCCGGTTCCACTATGCACGATTGAGTTATAAAAATAGTAAGCAAATATTGAAATAAATAATGAATTATACAATAATATGAAATTTTAAAATATCATAAATGCCCAAGAAGGCTCTAATGATATTGTGGATGAAAGCGGTGGTAAAAATAAAGCAAAACAAGCAACATCATGTAACATCCAACTTTGGCAAACATTCACCTGTTGCTGGGGAGAAATGTGTTGCCAAGTCGCTAAACTTGGTGGTGTGGAACTGTAATAGAATTAAAGGGAAAACCAACCCTTACGTAACTCAGATACGTTCTTTAGAATCGAATCGTCGTAACAAACCTTTCTTGCTTCTTAAATACATATAAGCATATGTAAACAAAAATTATAGGTATATTAAGAAAGTTCACAGGTCAACTTTGATTTTAAATCGGAACTGTTCTATAAAGGGGTATATGATTGAACTCAAATATTTCTTCCTATATTGTGTGAAGTTTTCTTCGTTATGTGAAGAGAGTAGTAAACGAGCAGGCAGCATGTCACAAATGGCTGCTGCGCTCCAGGACGCCTGCCACCTATCTCTAAGAGAGCTGTAGAAAGAGCAATATTAGTATCAGTTCTTTAGTTTGTATTCTAGTTCATGTAGTTCTACTATTGCTGTTATTACGTACTTGTTCCGTTTCAAATTGGTCGCAGACACTACTTGTGAGGACTGAGATAGTTGCCTCTAGCAAACAAGTCGATAAGCAATACAATACTGCAAATAAGCAAATATTCATATATTGCGTAACATAACAGAAGCCAACCAAAAGTAAAAAGTACAGAAAAAATAAAAAGAATTTTCCATACCGTTTGCATAAAGCCATCTTCATTTCAACGAATTTTGTAAATAATATATATTCTTACTATAATCAAGTTCAGTGTGAGATGGATGGATATACCAACTTCAGACGCAGACGTCATTTGCAACGTCTCCCCTATTTACGATTATTCAACTCATCCCTCAACCGAATCCATCCAATTTAAAAATTCTGTATTTTAGAATAGACGTACCCCGTCTAAGATCTTGTGCGGTTTAGAAATCGTATATAAAAAGAGAAGTTTTTATTACCACGGTCATTTTTTGCTGTGATAGCTGTAGCAATATGAATGCTCATCACACAAATATTGAACCTAGGTGGTATACGAATTACATTACAAACCAACCACATTCCCCCGCTTGAGCAGTCAGATCACGAACAACTAGACTCATGGACCATTCGAACTATGAACTCTGTTGCGGAAATTGTTACTTAATGCTACACGAAACCGAATTTTTACGGGTTCCATTACAGAAAAGCAAACTTACAATTAAGAAAGCATTTAGTAAATCAGTAGTCGTGTCATTTCGATGAAGTAAATATCAGGACAGCAACATTCAATTAGCAGCGCGAGAACAAGCAAACAATAAACTTGACCCCATTAACTGAGTACTTATGGCCATAGTCGCAAAACGGGGGCTTTTACGGCGTGAGTGAATATACCATGGACTTGTTAAACATCGTCGCTTACAAGCAATTAAGAATAATCGCGGTCCGCAAATTAGCCGGTGCCTTGGGAGACCCCAGCACAGTAAATTAATAATAATAGTTTAACGTTGTACAAAACCTTCGGCTAATGGCCCTAATCTTGCTATTTCATTGAATAAAATCTCTTTCCATGTTACGTTGTTTCCTATATTGTTTCCCAATATTTCGATCAACACTATAGCGTATAATACATTTTTCACTTTCATAGATCAGATTTTGGAATTACCTGACAATATTTCAGTTTTGTCAATTTTGTAGACGATAAAGTGGTGAAAATTATGTAACATTTTATAAACATCATTATATTGTACATGAATATCCATTACATTGGCTTAAATATCCATTCAGATGGAAATTAAATTCATCGAAAGCATTATCGGCTTTTATAAAAACTTTTCCACGGAGAGCTACTGAAAGCGGTGCCAACTGTACTTAGTGTTTGTATAACGGCATGGTAACATTGTTGTATTTATACAAAATAATGTTTATTTATTTTATGAAACAAAAAATTGCCGTTAAAGAATTGGAAATCTGTTTCTGTAAACCTGTTTCTGTCCTTATACAGGTTACGAGTTTTTCATACGATTGTTAGGCTTACAGAATACCCTACCGCGCTGCTTCACAGCGAATCGATGGACATACTCACCGTTAGTGACTCACCGGTTTTTTGTATCTGTTCAAAACCGTCCTTAATGCCTCCGAAGAACTTTGACGATTGATTCATAATAACTGGGTTCATAATTTCATTTCAAAAACGTTCATAATTTTAATAAAAAAATAACTAATCACTACTACGTTGTATATGGGGTCGAGGAACGCGTGCAGTCAACGTTCAGCTTAGAATATATAATAATTGAATTTTTCTCCCATTTCATTTTTCTTTTACTCTTAAACATCACTATATTTTTAGGAGCTTCTCAAAAGGTAGTCAATTTTGCTACTCCCACATCACGTCTGATCAATTTTGATATTGTTTTTATCTTGTAGTGCGTGAGTAAGTCACGAGCGACGAGAGTTTGTATTCTTTTTTCTCACATGTATTGTACCACCGATTCTAGTGTAAATTATTATTTTGGAAAAGAAAACTGACCATTGTTTTAATACATTTGTTACTTACTTGCTACTTAGTAGCAAATACTACCGCGCAGAAAAATTCCAAATCTTTTTCGTAAGCTCACCTATATATCGATCGCTCAGGTGAATCAAATAGGTACACAAATTTATATATCTGCAAATTACGTTCAAACGAAAGAAAACGAAAGGACAATCTCAAATTAATTTATACTTATTATGTCGGAACATAAGTGATGACAAAAATTCAAGTGGAAAGTTGAAATTCATATTAATTGTGCAAAACAAAAAATAAACTGAATTACTATAAAATTTCGATTAGTATTATTAGTCCGCTTGTCCCGTAGAACAGGGCGCACGGTTCGCAGCGCGGCCGGTAACCCGCCTGAAGTGGGTCGCAAATTGACGTCCATCGCCTCATCCGACGTGACGCTCACCTTTTAATGCCGGAACGATTCCACTTTATGGATCATATTTCGCTATTTTCGAAATTGTGTCAAATAAAACATCATGTTCTAATTCATAAGGATGGCCGTTATCATGCTATCGTGGAAGTTTTTTATTAAGTAATAAAACATTCATAATCAACAGTGGGTACATGGCTGCAGTCAATTAGTTACAAATGCTTTCGGTAATTCTAGTTTAACTTTGACTTCGTCATTGTCATCATTTCAACCTACAGTCCATTTCATTGCTGGGCCGCTTTTTGAATCCACTGTTTTCCAGTAATTGGGTATAGAGCTCAGTAAATTTAGTAATGGTACAAGATATTTATCGCATCTCCATCGACAATGGCGTCAATAAAAAATTAAGTGAGATTGTTCATCATATCTTCACTAGCGGAAACCCCATCGTTGCTGTTGCTGTTCGCATCTTGTGATCTGCCGTCCTAGAAAAAGACAATTCCCGATCGATTTTAAGAAAAATTTGAATTTATACAATACTTTTCGTCCCAATAAAGCGCTGGAAACTCATCATTGTGTTTTCGTTTCATACCTGTTAGTATGTATAAGCGTTATACATACGTTTCTTAGATGTATTGGGGCTGGAACCGAAGGTTGTAATGCACAATAACTATTAATACACAGCAGAAAATGTAAATAAAGATTTAGTCACGTGTTATATAGATACATTAAATTTCCTATTACTGTAATTATTTAAGCTCATTGCACTCGGTTCACTTTACTCTACCGGAAAATATGATTACAACAATTGAATTTAAGTTTACATTTAACGGTTTCAGCGGGAATATTTACATACGAGTATAATGACGCGGAACGGGGCCAGGGGCGGTTTCCTTTCATAACCACTCGGAAATATCCTGTGACTCAATTGCTTCACCGTCTTCTTGGAATATTAGAAATAAACAATCCATTGCTGAAAATGTTCACAGCGCGAGGAGTTTTTTGAAAATGGAACCACCGATGTACTAAAGAAACCGGGGTGCGTTCGATTAGAAATGTAAGTTGGTCAAGTGCCGCGGTAGAGGGAACGCGATTGAGACATACAAATGTTTGGCGTGGGATTACTTTTCAATTGGAACGTGCCTACGAAGACGGCCCAGGGTGCCGGCTATTTGAGTTTCAATTATCCGAGAGCTCTTCTCAAATACTCGTGCCCGAGTTATGATATGCATATTAGCTGCCGCCGGTGGCCTTTTCGCGGCCGAATTTTCTGGAGATGATTAAATGTAGATTTAAAAAAGTGATACCAATTAATGGTTACATTGTAACTTATTAATATTTGTTTTCGCGTAATTGTTAAGTAGATTTAATTTGTAATTATTTTGGTGTTGGATATATTCACTGTAACCATTCACTTAAAAGTGCTTTCCCGAATTTTTGGCTATCAATATTTAATTTAACGTAGATCATATTTATGGTTTAATATAAAAAATTGCTTCTCCGTTTGTGGGTACCGCACCTGTAAGGGATTTTAAGCGTACGCGTTTATAGGCCACCGGCCGGATTGCTGTTTAAAGTATTATCCAAAGCATAAATAACGGAAAACATCTCTCATAGAGACAAGCTCGCCTTTGTAGAGTAGCACATTCCACTCAACTATTGTAAATTATTGTGTAAAATAAAGAAATAAAATATGCAATATAAACAATTTGCTTAAGTGTTAACTGAATTAGTTTATTGCTTATCGAGAACGGATGGCGTGAAGCGGACCGATGTATAATTTGGCCCGATGGTCGCATGATGAGCCCGATAGCACCGTATTTGTAGTATATTTATTAAGGTTTGACAGAAGTGAGAAGGGATGTTTTTGCAATATCGGTGGATGGCGGCGGGAGCGCGTCCATTTCTTTTATGGCTTTTTGAGCGTTTGCCGTTCTACTTGAACGGGTTATCATAAATCAACATTTTTATCCCCCCGTAGATTTAGACCTGAGTGTATAGCTTCGTGATATATTATTTGCGTACGTTGTTTGAGGCAGTCCCGGTTTTGCAACATTACAAATCATACTTCCTTTCGATTATATACATATTTTAATTCTATTAATTACGATGCCTACTTCTTTGAATCGACACAATAATTATTTGTCCGTCAAATAATTTTTAATCAATAAATTACTGTTTTTAACATATAAGTTATTATATAAAAATTACGCAAATCATCAAAAGGAAAAATAAAATTATAAAATCCATTACTGCTCACCGCAGTGGGTAGATAGGTATTTATCAACCGTGGAACGCCAACAACGCTTAAGGTTTGTAACGTAGATATTGCAACTGAAACGGCCTTTAATAAGACACATTAAAACCAACGAAGTGCCTAAGTTTAAAGAAACACAGTACAAAAACAATTCAAGTGAAAAAAGAAAGAAATCCTGCAAGTATTTAAAACAATCGCCGAAAGACGAAATCGTATGGTTCGCCAGTTGAAGTTTTTCAATATAAGTTAGCCGAACGATATTGCGGGGAGTAATAACAAACGGCTGAATATTATCCGGGGAAAGAAAGAAAATTCCAGTAATGTTTAAGAATCGTTACACATTTCCCACAAACTCTTTTTAGCTGGAAACGTAATATCTTCGCTGGCGACAGCGCATTTACTTAGACAACTAGTAAAGTATCAAATTGGTCTTAGGCACTACTCAAATAAAACAAGTATCTACCGCTATTCAGACAACTATCGCTCGTTACTACTACTAACAACTGAAAGTGTTAAAAATAAAAAGTGTTCATTCGCGGAACAGAAATTTATATTGAATCGGAACGCTATTTTTGTTACAATCTAACATCTCAATGGAAGCAATTTGTAAACTCTTAAGTTGCTGAACGTTCTCAGCTTTTAAGTGCAGTCTTAATAGTTTTGGACTTCGACGGGAATAGAAAATGATCTGCAAAACGTAACGACCGTCGTCCGAGTCTCCTCGACTCGTGTCCGGGACTAATTGCGTTGTTTCTAACTTGTCAATGGTTAATGACCGGTCTCGTGATCAATGTTTCCAGACAACAAAACAAAAAGAGAGTGACGACAAATAATAATAATACATTTCACACAGGGTTATCTGATTTTAAATAAGACAATTAATTTAATGCCCGTGGAAAGCTAAAGTTAAAGGAAAATCAGAAAAAGGTAATGCAATTTCCGCTATACTCCAATAGCTAATAACAGCTACCATTTTATCTTAGTGTTTAAATTACAGGTATTTATCGTTTTCGTTAACGTTTGTTCGTTCGTTAATGTTTTGCTTAAGTCATAAATTAGGCTGGCTTAGCAGGTTTACTTTAAACCCCTATTTGGCAGCTTAAGTTAACAGAGAGGGAGGTAAGCAAAAGATTAGGTGCGCTAACAAGATAAAGATGTTGGGGAGAGAACGAAGTACTGTTTATAGGAAATAATGTATTGCTTTTCATAACGCAAAGGCTCTTATACCGCATATTTTTATAGGCAATATTTTAAAACACTGTACAAAGTTTTCACTGAGATCGTTACTTCATATTGGAGTAGTCGTATAGTAGTAGTAGGTGCTTCATCTTTGACAGTCAAATATAGACACAGTTCTTAATATCATTATCAACCCATTGACCGTTCAAATTCTAAAAATAAGTCCCTTTATTGAAAACAAAGGTTTAAACCCATAGTCTAAACGGTCGTCTTGAGATTTGGAACGCTTTTGAGCACATTATACACTTTTGCCTTGATTTCACAACTTAGCTATCACT
Organism: Agara belti belti; assembly: GCA_018245935.1. Taxonomy (NCBI): domain Eukaryota; kingdom Metazoa; phylum Arthropoda; class Insecta; order Lepidoptera; family Hesperiidae; genus Agara; species Agara belti. Next base: position 14,935 of record DWEM01000318.1, read on the forward strand.
TTTTCTTTGCAGTTACTGTATTTATACGTATTACTTAGCTTGGTAGCTAATATCGGCTGTCACTATTCAGTTTCACATGAGTTTGATTAAAATAATTATATTAATATCATGATTAAAATTCAATCGCTTTCTAGAGAAATGTGCGTCATTTATTAGCATCCTTACATTTATCAAAATATATTTAATAAACCTACAAAAGGTGGAAATTGTACAATGTTTTATGCATCAAGCAGGTTTATGTGCCAAAATTAAATTTGGTCATGCTGTCAGAGGACACAACTGGAAATTACCTTGTCCTTTAAAGCGCCCCGTTTTAAACCCGACATTAATGTCACACCGTGAAATTCGTCAAAATAAATGAAGTTACAAAATTTTAGAATTCACACCTATCTGCATGATACATGTTAAGATTTTTTGTATTTGAGTCCTACATATATTTTGAAGTATACCGTAAACTTTTTTTGTTAATAATTATTATACTGTTAGAATATTACTTAAAACATGTTTTACTTTGTAATAAAGTCAATATTAGCCGTTTTGCAGAAACAGTCCACATCTTTACGCATATAAATGCTGAAAATGAAACGCGCAAGAAAAATCGTGGGTACCACATCGTTCATTTATAATCCACAGCATCATACAAGAAAGATGGCCTCGGGAAAATATTCCAAAGTATTTCGAAAACCTAGCGTTTTATCATGCCTCGGAACGGTGCTCATCGTTTAAAGGCCTAAGCTCAAGTGGAGGCTTCTACCTCGTTTATTCCACAACACCGTTGCGTTTTATAAATGTCGCCTCGGAATTATACGACTCGCTCACTCCGCGGATACAAAGCTCGTGGATTATGAATGTTTTAAATAATGCAGTATAAAGAACATCTGAAATGCTCTCTTGTTGCTCGAGAGTGTGTTTTGCCGTCAGATGTTTCGGAATCAGGTCGTTTCGTTCCGAGTGTATTTGAACTGTTCTTGTTTCGTGCATGGTTGCTTCTTGTTGTCTTTATGTGTTAGGTCCTCGTTCGCAGATAGTCTAATGTTTGTTGGCATGTCCCGGAGATCATTGTTTTTGACTTAAAGAATGCTATTACAAGTACGTAGTTCACTTGATGTGAACTCCAACACGTCTTGTGGACAACTAATAGTAATGCTGCGAAATTTATTGACTGTAATTTTGTGATTTCAATAGCTTCATTTTTATTATGTTATGTAAACGCGGCCAACAATCAGACAGAAAAATGGTTTAAATTGATATCATCCTTTTCTGATTACCGTATTGCTTTTTCTATCGGATGTGATCAATTTCCCTTTCTCTCAATCCTCCCCTTCAGTTTCACTATCAACCCTCACAGAAGTGAAAGTTGGCTCCAGCCCAGCTATCGCGATATCTTAATCATTTTCTGCCCATCACATAAAGCTCAGCGTCTAGTATTTTAAACTCCTAAGGAACAGCATTTGGAGCTGTTTGGAGCGGTGCCAGTTCGCTCCACTCTTAGTCTTTTTAATGTCCTGTAACGAACAAAGACTTGACTTATAAAGAGGTGATTTAGTACTATTGAAATATATAGTCCTTGGGTGCAATGTGGAAACCGAATGGGACTGGTAGTAATTATCCGAAACTTGAAATATGCCTTCTTTATTCTACTCTACTTTGTCTCCCTTTTAATTTAGGAAAGTGCAGGTCCTTACCTGCACTTTCCTATAACTAATTGTCAATACTAATTGGAGACAATAACTAATTGCCTTCAATTAGTTATTTAGACAATCTTGTAAATTTGTCGTCAGTTAAGGTACATAAATCTTTATTACGTAAGAGCTAGCATGCTTGCCTAGAAGATGCCTATTCACTCTAGCTTTGACTAATACCAAGTTATATGTATCAGGGAACACAGGGATAATGTTCAAACAGCTCGCCTAAAATACAAGTATTTTTTGTGCAATATTAAAATATTATTTTACTTAAAATCTATATCTATAGTTCGTACCTCAGTGATATCAGCTAAAAGGTTTGTCAAGAAAACCGTAATTGATATTAATGTGGATACATTTTCCTTGATTACCGACTGACCTTTCAATCCTATATTGACTTTTCAAGTCCTCTTAAAAACAAGATCCATTATTGGCTTACTTACCATTATTAATTCTGACCCTTTATCCATAGCTTCTTTGACGTTAAGGGCATTAAACAAATCTAAGTAACGGTCGTCGAAAAAATCCTTATAAAAGTATCCGATGATTAAATTGATAACGGGACTTTTTCTAAGAAAGATTGAGCCAACCGAGTCTTATCTAACAAAACCGTTTCGGGTGCTCTGTAGAGGCTTAGAAGTGAACCCTTTCAGTGAGAAGAGAGATCAATGTTCCCAACATTACATGCTGTATCACGAAGAACAAGTTAAAGCGGTCAGCGAATAAAACGATCGGGATAAAACAAAACAACAAAATACTAATGACGTAATGTAATACTTAGCAATGCTAGTTTAACGATCTGAATGTTACAGTGTCCCGCTACAAGATAAGCCTAGAAAAGTGTTCGTGGTAGATAAGTTAGTATAAGTAATTTTTCAAATACGTTCGATGTTGCTTTCTAGTACCGACAATTCGCTTCATTCTTACGCCTCGCTCCGTACACGCGAGCCATCAGATACGGCGGGGACTCACAAATAAAATCCTAACAAAGTGAAAAGCTGACGCCGGCTCGGCCGCGGACGGTTCCGTCCAACTTTTAATGTCGTGCGGTTTACAATTCGGGAACGTTCCCACACTTGATTTATAAGTTTGATTTATTGTATCGCCGTAAGCGCTTTTGTTTGTGATATATGCCGATATCTGAACACTCGGAACTTTTAGGCAGCAATGTTGTGGAACGTAAAATATACAAACTCGTTAAAGCGGTGTCGAATGTCACGTATATATCTTTGTGGCGTTTTTCAGCGGTTAGGCCGATGTGTTCTGAAATTTGACAAATGGGTTCTAACGAAACATGTGAAACATTGCCAGCTTTGTGGTACAATAGGTTTTTTTGTTGCAAAACGTCCAAATCCTTTTGTAGTAAATCATTGTTATACCATAGTAACTTGTTTTTTTTTCTGTTGTAGTTGTAGTGTATATTCATTGTGGCAAGAAAATAGTTTAGTTACAAGATTTTCATTAAGGTGATTATAAAATAAATAATTATTTCAAAATTATAATTCCTTTTGAATTACGGAAATAAAAAAAAAATGGGTTTGACATCGTTCGATATGCAAGTCCCGCTCACCTCTGTAATAATAGATTTGAGATTTCTCCAGTGTCAGCGCGGAGGTACCTGTGCGAGCGTTTAAACACCCATTATTCACGGTATATGCATTTCGGAACAGTGTCAAGACATAAAAGTTTTATGCGTCATAAAGTTCCGTTCAATATTGAGTGGGCGATCGACGGTGGAGTCGGTCGCTCGATTTATTGACGACATGCAACGCTGCCGCTGACAATAAAAGCTTTGGCGATGCATTTTTCGTTCATAAAATATCTATGCAATTGGTTCCGACACATTCGCGTGCTCTGCAAATAAATGTTTCCCGGTCGCGCAAAATCAATCGGTTTAAACTTGTATTGAGATTAGTTTGAAGATAAAAAAAATGCGCATAACTCTTACATAATTTTATTTTTATACTGATCTAGTGTTAATGATCACCGTATTCAGTGCTCATACTCGTTGTGCTTTACGCTTCTTTTGTCAATACATATTTATTATATTTATAAAACATTATGATCCCGCCATCGCTTCAGTCTAATGACTTGGCCTGAGCTTATTTGCTTTTATTTTCCTATAAGTTTTAACTACTATACGCAAATGGTAGAGGATTTTGTTGATATGTTGGCGCTATTGAGAAGTGAATACGTGATGTGTGACAAGCACTAAATTAATTAATAATTGTAAATGACTATGCCATTTTAATTAATGTATAAATAAATAATCGATGTAAAACTGAGGTAGAAACAGTTTTCCGGGGTGAGTAACACATATTACATTGCCTTTCGTTTACCCAAACGCCCAACGTCTTGCGCTAACAAATCATAATCAGGAGAGCGGGAACTTGTAATTACGTTGCAATCAATTTCCAATTACAAACCCAATATCCTCAGAGGCTCTATATTCACAACCTATAAATGGAATTCAATATTGAGCGCCATATTCAATTAGCTATGAAAACTTAGACTAATACCAAATTAATTTGGCGAGCGTTTCTTTGGTCGGTAATTAGTTTCTGCTGAGGTTCGCACGCTCGCGGGAGCGCGTTGGATTGATCTCCCTTTTGCTGTAGCAAAAAGTAATTGTGTTACTCTTCAGTTTTAGTGGATGACGTCATCACTATTTTCATAAGATATGGAATAAAACAATATTTCTGAGGTGGACAAGTTCAGAATGTGATAGATGTAAAAGAAGCACGACAGATATGTAAGGATATTTGGCACTCTAAACTCACTCCTCACCTTGTTAGGCACTATGCGTCCTGGTACAATAGTAAAGTTCTATGGGTTTCTTGCAAACGTAGAAGAACGCGAATATAACTTTCATAACCTTAAAAAGTAAGCAATAAGTAAAATGTAAAATCTACAATTCGGGTTTTACTTTGATTATAAGAAAACTATTCATAAGTCACACACTGGACGTAATGAAGTATAGAATTAAATGGTTTGCATAAAGCTGGGTCCAGACCGGTGAGATTGGTTTCATGAAGGTTACTGGTTAGCTGCTGAATCACCGAAACTTTTGAAGGGATATTGGATGATGCTGGTGTGACGCAGTGTGATGACAGGGAGCTCATGTTAACACACACGATAGCTGTCTCGTGTGCTCCTTATGGGACTAAAGTCATTCTGCAACATGGCCAATTTTAATAAATTTTTTTATGTTTTTGAAAAGAGTGATGGGAGTTTTTTTTCACCGGCTTTGTTAGTCCCAGTCTACTACAGCCTGAAGGGCACCCAAAGCCGAAGAACGATGACTAAATCATGACCGTCTTTAAGTGTATGTACCTTATAATGGTTAAGCCCATTTGAATTTGACATACGCCTTCAATATGTGCATGTTGTAAAAAAGATTTAGATTGGTCCATCCCATATCCGCGCTTCGCCATTGAGCAGGAGGGTCAGTTCCGCCTCAATGGACTAGTGCGCAGTAATTCCGCCAGATTTAATCAGACCTCCGCCCGTTCCGCCGATATCCTTCTCTTTGCGCACTACATTCTACGCTTCAGAGGGTTTCTTCATCTTTTTAATGTCACGACGCTCTGATACTTTTTATAGCTGTGCGGAATATATCGTTGCATAAATATAATTTGTCTTTTTGTTCACACGGGTCCATATACTTTTGACGTGGAGCGTGTTCCTTATTTATATTAATGATGAGTGCAAATTAACAAATATTATGTTACATGTATATTTCGTGTTTCGCCACAATCGATTTGAAAGTACCACATAATAATACAAGATGGTCAAGTGAATACCATAACGATGTTATTTTAAATATATATTTAACTATATCTTTAAATATATATTTAACTATATCTTTAAATATATATTT